>JAFIRS010003484.1:0-131734 GCA_018342105.1 Gonioctena quinquepunctata
TTTTTTTATGTATTTCTAGATTGAGGGTTTATACTATTATATTAGCTGGTTGATCTTCTAATTCAAATTATTCTTTATTGGAAAGCTTGCGCTCTGTTGCTCAAACTATCTCTTATGAAGTTAGATTGGCTCTAATTGTATTATCCTTTTCATTTATAATGTTAAGTTTGAGAATAATTGATTTTATGAAGTGTCAAGAATATATTTGATTTCTTTTTATTATATTTCCTTTATGTTTAATGTGGTTAGTGTCAAGATTGGCAGAAACTAATCGTACTCCTTTTGATTTTGCTGAGGGGGAATCAGAATTAGTTTCTGGATTTGATGTAGAATATAGAAGGGGGGGATTTGCGATAATTTTTTCAGCTGAATATGGAAATATTTTATTCATTATATTATTGTGTTGTTTTTTATTTTTAGGTAGAAATTTATTATCTTATGTATTTTTTCTAAGGTAGGGTAAGTAGCTTTTTTTACTTCGAGTTCAGGGGACTTCACCTCGGTTTCGGTATGATAAATTAATATATTTAGCTTGTAAAAGTTATTTGCCTGTTTCTTTGAATTATTTTATTTTAGTTTAAAACTGAGTATTATCATTTATTTTATTTAGTTAATAGAATTTGGTACCAGTTAATAGAAAATTATTATTCCTATTTTATATTTTCAAAATATATACGTATTCAAGTTCATTAACTGATTAAAAATGATAGAATCTCAAATTTTTGCTGTAATAGCATTAATAATATAATATAAAAAATATGTTACAGTTAAAATGTGACCTGTTAAAATATAAGGGTCTTCTACTGGGCGGGCTCCAATTCCAGTTGGAAGTAACACTATAGTTGAGAATGTTCAACATAAAAATATATTAATTGGATACAATTGTATTCTAAAGTATTTATTATCATCAATGAACGGTACTAAATATAGAATTGCAATAGAAAATACTAATGCTAATACTCCTCCAAGTTTATTTGGAATAGACCGTAAAATTGCATAAGCAAATAAAAAATATCATTCTGGTTGAATATGAATTGGAGTCACTAAAGGGTTAGCTGGGATAAAATTATCAGGGTCTCCCAATGAGTATGGATAAGGTTATGTTGAGAAAACTGAAATAAATCTTATAATAAATATTCCAACTGAATCTTTACATGTAAAATGAGGATGAAAGGGTATTTTATCGATATCACTTTGGGTTCCTAAAGGATTTCTTGACCCTGTTTGATGTAAATATAATAAATGAATTATTACTATTGCTGCAACAATGAAGGGTAAAATAAGATGAAAAGTGAAAAATCTACCGCAAATCCTCCTCAAAATCATTGAACAATTATAGTTCCGAAATAATGGATTGCAGATACTAAAGGACCTGGCAAAATCTTTATGGAAAATGGCTCTCGGCTAAATTCGCTGAAACTCTGCAAAAATATAGTATTTGGTATGCTGATCAAAAGTATCAATGAGCACAACCCTCCATTCTCAACCCGAGATCCTCTACAGCCCCCCAAAGCCCCCAAAGTACACTTTCCGGTGTGTTATGCATAACAGTTTCAATTCATCTTCAAAGCGTTTCCTTTCACTGCCCACCCCTTTCTCCAACCGAATCCTACATTCTACCCTCACCCCCGCACAACCTTTCATTAACGCCCCATTGTACACTTTCAAGGTTAAAGATTCTTCAACGAAAACACAGAAAGAGAATATTCGGCAACTATCCTCAATAGGACTGTTGCGCGCAGCCAAGGAAAAGTTGCAAAAGAGCGTCGATAACCTGATCGACAACCCGAAATATATATATATATATATATATATATATATATATATATATATATATATATATATATAAAAACAGTGGGGAATAACGGGGATCTTCAGTCAGCAAAAGTGTTGAAATATGAAAAACTCTTCAATACTTTGGACCAAGCTTTCGTTTCAATTTTGAAACTTCTTCAGGGTCCTAAAATATGTAAATTACATCATTGAGAAAAAATGCTTAAAATGAAGGGAGTACTTACAGTAATGTGAGTGGTTGATTGACGAACATTAACTTTTAGAAAAAGAAAACGTAAAATATGAAATCATTGGTCGGAATGGTGGTATAGCTTTGACGTTTCAAGTGACATTGAAGGATTTGAAATTACTGCTACTACTACTAAGATTTTCGATATTTGTTTTTTTGTTCATATTTTGATTGGATTTACTAATTTCAATCATTTCAAGAAATGATCTTTTAGATAATTTTTTTTCTGAATGTAAAACTTTTGTGCTTTCTCGAATTATATTTCATGGCTGTTTCAATAGCATGTTATACAGAAAAAAATAATTGAATATTATTTCTTAAAAAAAAATCCAATATATATATATATATATATATATATTATAATATTTATATATATATATATTTATATATATATATATATATATATATATATTATATATAAAACCAATTGAAAAATCTTTAACCTTGCAATTGTGTAATGGGGCATTCATAAAGGATGGGGTGGTGGGGGGGAGGGGGGGGTGTGCCTAATGTATAATATATATTTATATAAAAAATTAAAATTGGAATGAAACAATTTAAAGAATCTTTAACCTTCAAAGTGTGTAATGGGGCGTTAATGAAGGGTTGGGTGGGGTGTGGGGGTGAGGGCGAGGTGTGGTGAGGGTAGAATGTAGGATTTGGTTGAAAAAAGGGGTGGGCAGTGAAAGGAAACGCTTTGGAGATGAATTGACACACCGGAAAATGTATTTTAGGGGCTTTTGGGTCTGGGGGGTCTGGGGTTGAAAATGGAGGGTTGTGCCCATTAAGACTTTTGATCAGCATACCGAATACTATCTTTTTGCGGAGTTCCAGCGAATTTAGCCGAGAGCCATTTTCCATAAGGATTTTGCGGGGTCCTTTGTAATTACTGTACCACCTCAAAATGATATTTGTCCTCAAGGACGTACGTATCCTAAAAATGCTGTTCCTATAACTGAAAAGAGAATAGTTACACCAATTATTCATGTTTTTAATATGTTGTAAGATCTATATTATAGTCCTCGTCCGATATGAATGTATAGACAAATTAAAAAAAAGATGCTCAATTAGCATGTAATGTTCGAATGAATCAACCGTAATATACATTTCGGCAAATATGTGAAACTCTATGAAATGCTAATTCAATATTAGGACAATAATGTATTGCTAGAAATAGACCCGTTAAAATTAGAATGAATAGACATAATCCTAATAAGGATCCAAAATTTCATATGGTACTAATATTTGAGGGGGTAGGTAAATCAATTAATGAATTATTAACAATTTTAAATAGTGGGCTAGTTTTTCGAATGGGTATTTTCATTAAAATTTTTACGTAAGGGGCATAGTGAATATCAGTAATTTTCACTACTATAAGTAATGTAATAAATAAAAAAAATAATATTTATAAAAATAGGATATAAGAAAATAAAAAATTAAAATTTATAAATCCAGTAATAGATGAAATTAAGATTGATTGAAGTAATAAAATTAATCCAAATGATAATGGGTGATTTAAGAATAAAAAAAATAGATATTATTATAATTATTAAATTTATAAAAACAAGAATATCGAGGATTACTTTAATCAAAATTTCAATTTTGGAGATTGAAGATAAAATTGTTTTTTAATCCTTGATGTTTTTAAGGTTATACCTATGTAAGGTTTAAACCAATTTTTTTAATTAAATATTTATACAAGTTGTTATATTTTTTTGTGGTTTAATTGTTTTCTCATCTAAGGGAAAACATTTTTTATTGATATTATTGGGATTAGAATGTATAGTTTTAGCTTTATATTTGAATATAATTGTTGCGTCTTGACGCATTTGTTTTTTTTTATTATAATTATAATTAATTTTGCCAAGGGATTTTATATGTATATTGTATATTTCAAATGGGAATTTTTCATTTGTTGCGAGAAATAACCAACTCTCAATATACCTTTTTCATCAACAAAGGGTGTTAGTTTTGCGAGACATTTGGGAAGGAGTTTCCCTTTTCGAATAAGGGCAAGTTCATTAGAGAAGGAATCAATCTGAGCAAACCTTAACAAATACAACTCAGCTAGCTCAAAATCAGCTATAGTGAGAGCATTATTTTTATGATTATTGAGAAATCGAATATTATGAATGGAACGTAAAACGTACGATAGAATTCGTTTGATTTTGCTTGAAGATGAGAAGTTTTTTAATAACTTTTGGAGGGGTTCTGTCTCCACCATGGCAATGCAAAATTTTTTTTGTGTTTCTTCTTTGGTATCAAAGAATTGTGAACTCTGGAGAATATCCGGGGGCCAACCGTCCTCGGGCTCTCTTAGCCAAGATGGCCCCGCCCACCACAAATAATTAGTGAGAAGTTCCGATGGAAGCAAACCCCTGGATGCTGGATCCGCCGGGTTGTCTTCCGAAGACACATGGTGCCAATGGATCGGAGGGACATTGTCTTGGATTTTAGTGACACGATTGGAGACAAAACATGTCCATTTATGAGGACTACTTTGTATCCATGCTAGAGCTGTGGTGGAATCGGTATAGGCAAAAACTTGAGAAAATTCGAGTTTTTCTTTAAAAACCCTTTGAGCGTAACAAATCAAATCAGATAACAATAAGGCACCACACAGCTCGAGACGAGGTATAGATATTCTCTTTGTAGGTGATACTCTAGACTTGGCACATATGAGATGTGTAGTAATATGATGATCGATGTGCACAATCCTGATGTAAATCACAGCCGCATAGCCCTTCTGACTTGCATAGGCAAATCCATGCAATTGGCAAGATAAAAAACAATATGACATAATAAGGCGGGGAACTTGGATTGAAGACAGAACACCAAATTCAGATTTCAGCTGGGACCAAAGTTTGATTATGCCTTCAGGGGGAGCACTATCCCAATCTATACCAATAGTCCATGAAATCTGGATGAGATTCTTTATGAAAAGCACAACAGGACTAAGAAATCCCAATGGATCGTAAATTCTTGCCAATTCGGACAATATAGATCTTTTCATACAGGGTTTATTGAGGGGTTCAACTTCGTATGAAACTGAATCAGAAACTGGATTCCATTCAAGACCTACAATTTTTATGACCGAATCAGGTTCGAGATCAAGCCCTAGGGGTTGTAACTGTGAAGAGGAAGCTGGTAAGTGAGAGAGCAATTCGGGACTGTTGCTCGCCCACTTGCGTAATTCAAAACCATCCTTATCGAGAATTCGAATCAAATCTGTTTGAAGTTTGAGTGCCTCTGGTAGCGAATGACTTCCTGATACAATATCGTCAACAAATATATCATTCTCCAGAATTCCAGCAACGGGAGGACTTTCATACCTATATTCCTTTCCTAATTGTCGAATCGTATATATTGCGAGGTGAGGAGAAGGAGTCAGACCATACGTCACTATCTTGAGTCGATAAAATAGATTCCGAAGGAGAAAACCTCCATAGAATTCTTCGATAGTCCTGGTGATTCTTAGTGACAAGAATTTGTCGATACATTTGTTTTATATCACTTGCGAAACAAATAGGGTGAACGCGACATCTCAGGAGAATATTAACTAGGTCGGGCTGCAATTTGGGCCCTCGTAAGAGAGTGTCATTCAAGGACAAACCATCTGAACATTTTGAAGAGGCGTCAAACACCACTCTCAATTCAGTAGTGGAACTTTCTGGTTTCAAGACGCAACGGTGGGGAATATAATAAGAACGAGAACACATTGCATTTCCAGAAATCAATTCCATGTGATTAGAAGAGATGTAATCTTTCATGAATTCAGAATATTGGGCATAAAGTTCAGGAGATTTCAGAAGACGGCGCTCCAGAGATTGGAAACGTTTCACAGCAATATCTCGAGAATCTTTGAGAGTTGGTTCAGAATACCAAACGGGAGATCAACAATATATCTACCAGAATCGGTTCGCGATAAGTTTTGGTTGTATATAGTTTCAGCTAAGATATCGTCAGGTGACGAAACGGTAACTGACGGAAATTGTTCAAGTTCCCATAATCGTTTGACTAAGTTTTCTAAATTACTATCGCAACTAGTAAAGAATGTGTTGACCTCTGCCGATGGAAAATTGACCTTACCCATAATTATTCACCCAAATATTGTGTCGAGGGCTACAGGTTCATTTATTGAAATTTGCGGGCTCCCATCTTTAATAATGTGTGCGAAAACATCTGCTCCCAACAACATCTCCACGGGGCGTGAAATATTCAAATTTGGCTCAGCAAGTTCAAGATTCCCAAAATTACTGAATTTTCCAATTGATATATTTGTACAAGGCATATTCGAGCAGATCTGAGGAAGCACTACAAGATCTACAGGTAAAATAGGTTGAATTTTACCCCTAGGTTTAATGGTACAAGAAACCCCTTGATTTGCATGAGAATGTATTTGTCCAACACCCTTAATATCAATAGACATTTCCATACGAGTGAGCCCTAGTTTATCGCAACATTTTTTTGCAATGAAAGAGCACTGACTTGCACTATCTAAAAGAACGCGAACAGGTTGGTATTTTCCACGATAATCTAACACTTCAATCATGGCAGTTGAGAGTAAAACTGTACTTCTAATGTTCGAAAATAAATTTACCTGAGAGACAGTTTGGGTTTGGGGTAAGGGATTATTTGGAATTGCATGGACCGGGTTGTTAGAATCAGAGTTCATATCATCTACAGTGGTCCTTTGAGAGTTTTTAAAATCGAAATGTAAGTAAGTATGATGAGAAAGTGAACATTTTCGGCACCAGATTGTACCTTTCCTTTGAAGAACCTGATAAAAATGTTGGGCAATTATAAATGTGGTGATCTTTGTTACACAACTGACAAGTATTGGGGTTTGAAGAAGAATTAACAATGGAACTAGCACTGGCTTTCGATTTCATCACCTTATTGAAAATAGGGGATGTCGTCTTGAAATTTGACTTATCAATTTTTTTTATTGAATTCGATAGAGCAACGTTATCCATCGCACTACATTGTTTTTCAAAAAATCTTTCAAGGTTACATAGTAATTGTTCACTTGTAAACTTGAGGAACATTCGAGTTCAAATCCCTTCTGAGCATCAGTATCCAGACGATCAAACAGCATATTGAATAATACAAAATCCCATTGTTCCACGGGAAAACTCAAATTTCCAAGTATCGCGAGGTTTTCAGAAAAGGTATCCAGGAGATGCCGCAAAGCCATGAGGTTCACTGAAGATTTTTTTTTGTGCTTTCAATTGAATGCCAGTGAGATGCTGCTATTAATCTTTTATTTTCGTACCTTTTTTTCAATGAATTGTAGGCAACAATATAGTTTTGTCCCACGAGTGGAGTACATTTCACAATTGGAAGCGGGTAACCCTTCAATTAAGATATTAAATAGTTATATTCATCAATGTTAGATGAAGAATCGTTAGTATGGTATCATCGAATCATATATCAATGAAAGTTTGCCATTCTTTCATATCCCTATCGAAAATGGAAAGTTCGAATTCGGAATTTAAAATGAACTAGCACCTGAAACTGGATCATTGTCGAATAATTGGGTATACATTGCCTGAATATGATAATAATCCCCAACGAAATCTTTGAGTATTTGATTATGAGAGGTTAAATCAGTATTGTCTTGACCAGAAACTCGACTCAAAATATTCGTATGAATGCTATTAAAATTACCGCACAACACTTCTATGCGGCATTCAAAATTATTATGAATTGAATTATCGATCAATGCTTGATCCGCAACCCTTTTCAATTCACTAAGTTTTATGAGTTCTGTTTCTCTTTGAGCAATGAATGATTTCAATTTCCTAGCTTCTGCAGACATAATGCAAGAGATGAGAGTTCAAATTGTCCAGAGCGAGTTAAAATTGCAATTACGTGAGATGCGAGAACAAACGCGCAAAAATCATAAAAAAAAATCCAATCAGCAAATTATTAACGATCTTCAACGATCAAAATGGACAGATCCATCTGTTCCTATTAGAACCGGTGATTTGGTTTTTCTCAAAGATAACCTTTCACCCCCATTGAAGTGGCATTTAGCTCGAGTAGTCGAGGAACACGGTGGTATAGATGGTATTACACGAGTTGTAACTGTTAAAACTGCTAAAGCGTCCTGTTACGAAGGTATGTCCCTTACCTTCTATAGAACATTAGAATATTGTTAGACTATAAGCATCTCCTGGCTTATTTTTTGGGTAAAATTTCTTGCGTAATTTTAGGTGAGCGGTTATGTTGCGTCTTGAAGCATTTGTTTTTTTTATTATTATAATTATAATTAATTTTGCCAAGGGATTTTATATGTATATTGTATATTTCAAATGGGAATTTTTCATTTGTTGCGAAATAAACCAATGTGTATCCGGCTCGAAGGACCAAAATTATGTTCGTTCAGTGGACTGCTTAGAAATTCATATTCGGTAAATTAGCAAACACACAGAACTGATCAAAGTGTCACTCACCATGTGCCTCCGTCGGGGAATCTGATCTTCAGGCAATAGATACTTCGTCTAGTCTTCCTGGCGGTACCGCCGCTAATCACATTTACACTAATTTCAAGGATGAGGAATATCTTGGGTAATAAGCGTTATATCAATGAGAAAACACCAACTCGAGAAAAAACTAAAATGCTATGTTCTTTCCATAAGATCTAGGAACTCAATTTCTATCTTCACACTTCTCCTCTTCCGTCTCATTTCCCCACTCCCAAAAGTGACTATATCAGTCTGTGTGATACCTCACGAGCAAAATAAGGTCGAAAGAGTTGAAGAATCCAAGATATTCCTCATCCTTAAAATTAGTGTAAATGTGATTAGCGGCGGTACCGCCAGGAAGACTAGACGAAGTATCTATTGGCTGAAGATCAGATTCCCCGACGGAGGCACATGGGTGAGTGACACTTTGATCAGTTCTGTGTGTTTGCAAATTTACCAAATATTAATTTTTGAACAGTCCTCTGAACGATATTCATATATTTAAATAATATGAGTTATGAATATTTCTTTTCTATAATCTTTTTCACAATAAGAGTTTGTGAGGGAGCTTTATGGTTGGCTGTACTGATTGTAATAATTCGAACGTTTGGTAATGATTATATTATAACTTTTTCAACATTATGATGAATTTTATTTTTAGGTTGTTATCTATGATCCCTTTATGTTTTTTGAATAATTTTTTATTAATACAGTGAGTTTTTTTTATATTAACTCAAATATTTATAAAAATTTTTAGGTTTATTTATTTATTTATCAACATTAGTTATATGTTGGATATAGATTTATCATCTTTCATGTTGATATTATTAAACTTTTGGGTTTGTAGTTCAATAATCATAGCAAGTGAAAAGTTATTTAAATTAAATTATTATTTTTTACTTATTTTTTGAAATTACAACGCGCAATTTGCCTCTAAAAACCTCAACGCTGCGCGACGACATTTTTTTCTTTACGACAATCACATTTTTTCGAATTTTACCTTATAGCGTTTTGCATTCTGATTGGTTGCAGTGACAGAAAGATCGTTTCAATGTCAATAAGTGAAACGTTCAAATGGTTAGAACATTTTAGGACAAACGCTCTTTGTCCAGTACATAAGCTTAACTTATGAATAATTTTGATTTGGTACGCTTTGCAAATGTAAAATTATGTTAAGATTGGGGAGAGTTGGAGAAGTAAATATCTATTTCGTGGTCGTATTGCATTAATGAGCTGTCAAAACCTACAATTTATAGTTTCATTCTTTACTCATGCAATTCCTTAGATATGCGTAACGCGTAGGGTGATGAGTTGTTAATAGCTCCGAGGTAAAAAAAAAACGTTCCAGGTGTGCAGGTGTTTTTCTATCTTTACGTGCCCTTGTTTATTAGTTAGGTCTGGTATTCGATATAAGAATGTATTTTCATTCCTAGTGAATTATGTAGAGTTTATATTTATTAATATGTTGTTGTACCTTATGCTGGAAAGTTTTTATGTACTTATTGGAGCATGACAATAAGATAAATCTATTCCATGTTTATAACAACAAAAATCATAAATTGACTACAAAAAAACAAGGCCGAATGTCACGATCCGTATCTGACGCTAACAATGTATTACGTATCTTTTCTCTCTCTGTGCTCACACTCTGCTCTGCAGTCCTTTTTCGCATATGAACAGTCCCCGCTTTATAGTTCGGCTTTGCGCTGTAAGCTATGAAGTGTGATCAGTACTTAGCATACGTTGACAAATGTTGAGTATCAAATATTCCAAAAATAATTCACAATCATGGAAAATGACACATAACCAACATATTTGAAAATGTGTCGACAAATGTTAGAGTATAAAAAATTTCAAAAATACTTGAAAGCTAGCACAAATGTTTGAGTACCAACATATTTGAAAGGGTCGATAAATGTTAGAGTATCACAAATTCCATAAATACTTGAGAGTCAGGAACAATGTTTCCGTATGAAAATACCAAAACTACTTCAGAGTGATAAAAACGTTAAAGTTTAAACACACTTGTGCGTGTAAATATTCCATAGTCATTGAGGGGTGCTTTTCTCGCTTCGATATTCTAAGTGGACCTACTTATGTCTACCCTTGCATACAACAGAGCACTGGCTGGAGGAGGAGGACGTTTCATCTATTTTTTTTCCACACTCTAAATAAAAAATGGGACAGGTGGAATATGGGTGCGTTACTCTTGTTGTGGCTGCTCGTTAATGTTTCTTATAGCTAGGCCTTGATCATACTGAGTGTTATTAGTCTATTGACCAATAACTGGACAACGTCCCGAAACTAATGTACACAATAAATGTTCGCTAAGACAACCCAACCATTATACAATCATTCGGGATAACACTTATTACACAATCTGTAAGACATCCTCCATTACCTTATATTGAACTTTCAGATCATTGACAACATTCCAGATGCCTGACGACACGTTGAAGATCAGGTACGTGGAAACTACTGAGCCTTGGTGCAACACAGAATTGCTACACATCATTCGTGAACGGTACGATTTAAAATACCAGCGTGAATTCAACCTCGGCGGCTCAGGACTCCAGCCACACAACGTTCGTGCTAACTCCTGCGTGCCCGCCGGAGCGAGGAAATATTTCCTAAGCTGCGCCATGCAGACTGGCATCGACAGTCTCGATGCTATCTCCAAAACCGTTGCGCACGGCGTCCCACAAACGAACAATTTCGATGACACTCAAACACTGAAATTGGTTGCCGAGGACGCGCCAACCGTGTGGCGCCGTGTGGATGCGTACTTGAGAGGGAAAAAACGCTACTCCAATGCCATATACCAACGGTATGATAACAATGCGCGTGGCTGCCGCCACCGCCAACGACGACAATTTCCAGTACTACCACATATCCTTCATATACTACCGTTGTCAACATGGCATTCTTGCATCGCCAACGAGAGTACTGGTACATCTAAGTGCAGTAACGTCTGGTGATACGGACGCCATCATGCTAATTCAACTACACTTTGGCACTGTAGCAGCCCACAATGATCAGCTGAGGCTGTTCCTGTACCTCCCGACGGCCACTTTACAATTCCACCAAGGTGCAAACAAAACTCTATACAGGTGTTTCGACACCAAACAGGGAGGGTATGTAACTTGCTGCAATCCATTCGGTATCGCCCCCTATCTTGAAATATATTTTTAAACGTATGATCCGATCCGATGGTTTATTTCTTTTTAAAATATTTAACTGGTTTTTCATAACATAACAATATATATATATATATATATATATATATATATATATATATATATGATTCGATTATATTCTTGACTGTGAGATATTCAGTGGAAATTATTTTTGGGAATGCAGTCAGTGATGACCAGTTCAAATTATATTCTTCGTTATTAAGTCAAGCTTTCGAAAATCTTTATTTTCTTTCTCAAGACTATCTACAATGTTATATAATAAAAAACATGTGATATATAATATAAATGGTTACTTACTTAACATGAAAATTAAAAAGAATTTGGTACAATGAAGAACATTGGAATTTTCTATTTGAAGTTTGGAAATATTTCAGACAGTGACAATTTTACTATTTGGTGAATCTATTGATGATGTGATTGGTCTCATTGTTAATGTAGGCTTATGTATTTTGGAAAGAGTATTAAATCTTGGTGTACGTTTTTTATGGTCAAAAGTTTGGAAGTTGTTTGGTCTATAATATTTTTGTTTTTCAGAGAAGTTATCAATTTATTAGCTTTTCGTTGTAAGGTTGATGTTGGATCTCTTCTTAGTTGTTCATAGTATTTTTTGTCATTTAATAATAATTCGCCTTTCTTTATAGTCATTTTGTACATAATAATGTTATTTACCTTTATCACTATTAACTAAACAAATTTTTGAGGAAGATTCTACATTTGTCAAAAATTTTCGTTAGTTGGTCTCTGGCTCCATGGTTTTTTTGTAAAATTTAATACATATTACGTTGTTCATCATTAAATTCTTGTATTATATCTTCTAAACTAGCTAGTAATAAATCTTATCTTATATCTTTGTTAGTTGGGCTAACACTGAATTTTGGCCCCAGAGATAAGAATTGTTGTATTTCTAATGGAATATGAACGTCTGTTAAGTTTTTTAACCATTTGTTTTGGAATTGTATTTTATTTATTTCATTGCGTTTCAGTTCTTCGAATTTTCGAATGTTATTCCGTTTTATTTCATGAAATCTCCTGTTAAATTTTATACTTAACCTGCGTTCATACTCTTGAGTGATATAATGGGGTAATGCATTATATAATACATTTTGAATCTCAGAATACTCTCGAGTTATTTTTTTTATATCACAAATCGTAACACCTATTTCCAAGTTCAAAATTTTCAGTTTTAGCTTGATATTGAATTGATTAATTTGACGTCCAAGTTGTCCTCGATCATGTTGAAAGAGATTGTTGATGTTGTTGATTCCATTCGTGATGTGTTTTGGAAATATTTTATGTCGTCTACAGTTCAATAGAAATACCCTTCTGTTCTTCAATGATGCCAATTTGTTGTTCGGTTTGGTCCAATTTTCATGTTAAGTAAGTAACCATTTATATTATATATCACATATTTTTTATTATATACCATTGTGGATAGTCTTGAGAACGAAAATGAAGATTTTCGAAAGCTTGACTTAATAACGGAGAATATAATTTGAACTGGTCATCACTGACTGCATTCCCAAAAATAATTTCCACTGAATATCTCACAGTCAAGAATATAATCGAATCATGAATACAGGAATGGGATTTTTCCAAGAGATTCAACAACTGTATGGACTTACTTTCGTGAAGAATCTCAAATATTGGACCAAACTGAACAACAAATTGGCATCATTGAAGAACAGAAGGGTATTTCTATTGAACTGTAGACGACATAAAATATTTCCAAAACACATCACGAATGGAATCAACAACATCAACAATCTCTTTCAACATGATCGAGGACAACTTGGACGTCAAATTAATCAATTCAATATCAAGCTAAAACTGAAAATTTTTAACTTGGAAATAGGTGTTACGATTTGTGATATCAAAAAAATAACTCGAGAGTATTCTGAGATTCAAAATGTATTATATAATGCATTACCTCATTATATCACTCGAGAGTATGAACGCAGGTTGAGTATAAAATTTAACAGGAGATTTCATGAAATAAAACGGAATAACATTCGAAAATTCGAAGAACTGAAACGCAATGAAATAAATAAAATACAATTCCAAAACAAATGGTTAAAAAACTTAACAAACGTTCATATTCCATTAGAAATACAACAATTCTTATCTCTAAGGCCAAAATTAAGTGTTAGCCCAACTAACAAAGATATAAGATAAGATTTATTACTAGCTAGTTTAGAAGATATAATACAAGAATTTAATGATGAACAACGTAATGTGTAGGTATTCACTAATATCATAACAAATTTTATCAATAAAAACCATGGAGCCAGAGACCAACTAACGAAAATTTTTGACAAATGTAGAATCTTCCTCAAAGAACACCCAGAAATTTGTTTAGTTAATAGTGATAAAGGTAATATAACAGTTATTATGTACAAAGATAACTATAAAGAAAGGAGCGAATTATTATTAAATGACAAAAAATACTATAAACAACTGAGAAGAGATCCAACATCAACCTTACAACAAAAAGCTAATAAATTGATAACTTCTCTGAAAAACAAAAATATTATAGACCAAACAACTTCCGAACTTTTGACCATAAAAAACGCCGTAGCACCAAGATTTTATACTCTTTCCAAAATACATAAGCCTACATTAACAATGAGACCAATCACATCATCAATAGATTTACCAAAAAGTAAAATAACTAAATATATGACTAAAATTCTGACTGATTCTTATGATATAAATAATCCTTACTATGTTGAAGATTCATTGAAATTTAGTGAATTCATAAACAGTATGTCCTTACCAGCAGGTTATGTCATCATAAGCTTGGATGTTGTTTCACTTTTTACTAATCTTCCAATCGATTTGGTGAAGATCAGTATCGATAATAAATGGGATGTTATTTCTAATCACTGTAATTTCGACAAACAAACTTTCATGAATGTTATCGACTTCATATTCGATTCATCATACATGGTATTCGAAGAAACATTTTACAAACAAATTTTTGGTACTCCTATGGGTTCTTGTATATCACCGATTTTATCCAGTTATGTATTAGATGATCTAATTGGTGAGTGTCTCAAAAAAGTTAATTTTGATATTCCCTTTATTAAAAGGTATGTTGATGACCTCATTCTTTCTGTTTACCATCTACAAGTTAATGAAGTTCTTAATATATTCAATAGTCATAACCAACATATACAATTCACAGTGGAGAAAGAAAATGATAACTCAGTTCCCTTCTTGGACATGAGACTGATCAGAACAGAAAATAACATGATAATCACAAGATGGTATAGAAAACCAATCAACAGTAACAGACTCATCAATTACCATTCGTATCATCCAACCAAAATTAAAGTTAATATGATTACTAATATGAAATCTAGAGTTGAAAAAGTTACCCATCCTTCTTTAAGAATGGAATGTTTGAAAGAACTTAAAATTATTTCAATTGAAAATTCTTACCCTAATTCATTGATTAATAAAATATTATTCAGTGCCCCTTCTTATACCAACTCTCGAATACCAAATTCACTGAATAATAACAATGAAAATCGAATTCACTACAAAAGTCTTCCTCACATTCAAGAATTGACACCAAAATTGATTAACTTACTGAAAAACGAAAATATTATAATAGCAAAAACCAATTTGAAAACCATTTATAATCTTCATTCCAAATTGAAAACTCTAATACCAAAAAATTTCAAATCTAATCTTGTTTATGAAATTCCATGCCAAGATTGTGATCAAGTATACATCGGTCAGACCAAACAGATGCTAAAAGATAGAATCGCAGGCCATAAAAGTGATTGCAGAAGGTATATAAGATCTTGTGCTTTGGCAACTCATTTCATAGACAGAGATCATCGTATTGATTATCAAAATTCGAAGGTATCAGATGTTGAAAAAGACCTGACAAAAAGACTTTTCTTAGAAATGGTCCACATTAATAAAAATAAAACAAAAACCATTTATAAAAAAACAGATATTGATGAACTGATTTCAATTTATACTTACATATTACATAAAAAAGGAGAGATTGATCAAAATAATCGTCCCACATAAAAATATATTGTTTACAAATATTTTGTCATCCTGTATAATGAAATTGTCACTGTCTGAAATATTTCCAAACTTCAAATAGAAAATTCCAATGTTCTTCATTGTACCAAATTCTTTTTAATTTTCATGTTAAGTAAGTAACCATTTATATTATATATCACATGTTTTTTATTATATAACTCTATGGCACAATAACCGTAGAACAAATGGAGAATCTCTCCAAAACATCTAAAAAACTCATCAACCAAACCAACAGAAGAATTCATCTACTACGATGCAGGACCCAGCAAATTTTCCCAAAATTTCTAGAGATAAATTTCATAATCTCTATATAAAAAAATAATTTACAATATGAAATAATACCATCTTTGCCTCCACATTTTATTCCCATAAATGAACCAAAACCCAAGAGTACTACAGAAACATAATATATATATATATATATATTTATATATATATATATATATATATTATATATATATATATATATATATATATATATATATATATATATATATATATATATTTTATATATATATATATATATATATATATATATATATATATATATATATATATATATATATATATATATATATATTATATATATATATATATATATATATATATATATATATATATATATATATATATATATATATATATATATATTTATATATATATATATATTTATATATATATATATATATATATATATATATATATATATATATATATATATATATATATATATTTTATGTTTTTTATAAAATAATTTTTACAAATATATTTTTCACCGCGTTGGGCGCCAATTGTAATATAATGATGAATTGTAAAAATAATAGTTGATTATTTTTTGTCCCGCTTTGGGTACAAATTGATATGATATGTGATAGATAATTATTTTCGCCCTGTATGATATATTGTAATGTAATAATAATTGCCAATTGTTATTACCCTTTCTTACCACGACTAAACTCAGTTGGTACGCCTTTCGTCTCAGATAGCCGGTCCTGGCAATAGGGCCACTGCCCTGTCTTGATGTCTATTTCAATTCAGTGTTTATAAGTAAGATTGCAGAACATCTCATTGTGGAAAATAAACCAGAAATTATCGAAAAACAATTATTTCCTTTATTCAGGAAAACTTATATTTACCTGGCTTACGATAGATAACTTATACTATAATCAATTGACAATTTTCATAGAAAATAATGAAAAAACAGTGATGGATAGAGTATTCATAACCACACTTTTTCATTGAGGTTTGAATAATTATTTTATAGTTCAATACCAAAATAAATAGCGTTCCTCAGATATGATACGAGTTACGTTGTAAAGTGATTCAGTTTGTGATGTGCACTAAAAAACGTTTATACCTGGAGCTGGAACTGTCGCTGTTACAATATATGCCTATAATATGAAATCCTTTTTCAGTCTACTGCTTTCAGGGACTCTCCATTACAAAAGGAACCATACAAATCCCAGAAATCAGTTCGGAAACAGTTTTATGTGGAGTACATAGAAGGTAATCTTGTTTTCTCCTATTTATTTTTGTCGAAATTCTCTTGAGGTTGAATTGGTTAGTTTATTATAGACAAACTACTTTGTATTCGTGAAAATCTTGAGAAGAGTTGCTCCTAAAATTTGTACGTGGCGTCGTTTTCTCAAATCTCCGATTCAGCTTTGTTTTTTCATCCCCTGGATACCATTTCTGTTTTGTCCATATTATTTGAATTTTCAAACTCGCGCACTTTCTTGTCACATTATCACTCTTTTGGGGTTATTTGAAAAAACTTATGAACTAAATTATTTTACCTTTCTTAAAAACTATATACAATATTTGATGATAATTGTCTTTGAATCTCAATAGAATCTCAAAAATATGTAAGAACAATATCTCATGAACTACTAACTATTAAGTAATAATATTTTTTGTGGTTTTTTTATGAAATTATTTCTTTTTTCCTTTTAAAATATATTACTGGTCCTTCATAACATAACAGCATTCCTAAATTTATATTCAATATTTTTCTACTAGTTAGAAAATCTTGAATATCAATTTCTTTATTTACAGTTATTGAATCTACATTGACTAATACTATTTTTCTAATTTCAGGAAATTACCTATGCTGGATTTCCTACCAGTTCAGAAAAACAAATTCTTCAACGATAACTATTATTTACAACTACTAATATTATGTTCTTTTATTTCAGAAAAACCTGACTCTGGACTTCTCTACAGATCAAGAGAGAAAACTTCTCAAGATATCTTCATATATGACATTTTATATTTTATGATTATCCTACTTTCATTTTATATTATATACTGATATATAATATTTTTAATATTCATTTGATTTTACAATTACTGGTACTGCTTTCAATTATACTGTCTTATTATTTTCCCTATCTCTTCCTTTAGTTCTTCTTTTTATTTACATTGAATTGGATATTTTATTAATTTGAATCTCTCATTTCATTTACTTTTATTTTGTGTACATACTCTTTCGCTTTTTCTTTATTCATACATAATTAACATATTATATTCATTTATAATTCATTAATATACCTTTATTTTATTATCAATATACCTTTCTCATCATTCATCATATTTCTTATAATATACTCCTTTAGTATCATTATTATCATCATTATCATCATATTTCTTATAATATACTTCTTTAGTAATATTATTATTATCATTTCCACTTCATTTCTCCTACATTCATTTTATACAAAAATATTTTTATCTTCATTTCTTTTCATTTTTGTTCAAAATTCACATTATTTATTATCTATTTCTATATTTTTCCTTCTTTATAATCTATACTGTTTTTCTCTTTACTTTATCTAACTTACCTGTACCAATATTTGTATCCACTTTTCTGTTTTTCAGTATTATGATTGTTATTCAATATTTTTCTTTTCTTTCTATACTTTTATTTATTTATGCGTTGTTTTGTTGTCTCTAATATTTTCTCTCATTGATGTATTTTTTTTAAGTTTGTTTTCCTTCTTATTTTATTCAAATATTTCTGAAATCATATCTATCAAAATATTATTTTATTTTTTAACTTGTTTCCTTTTGTATTCTAAATTCTTAAATTTTTTATTTTCTCCTTCTGGAATCTATTTTTCATTACTACGAGTATTTTTTTTCATTTTACAAATTTTCAATTGAAATTTAATGTTAACATTTTCAGCATTTTTTTTCCATAATTTTAAATTGTTCTTGTTTTTGATAGTAATATTTATTTCCATTCTTTTCTATTTTTGTTTTTGACATTTTATTATCTATTATTATTATTATTATTATTATAAACCTTTGTATTACTTTCTTTCATTTCAAAAATTCTATTCGCCCTGTAAATGTCATTGATTTGCATAACTATTATTTTTTCCTTAATGTTCCCTTTTTGCATAAATTTTTATTCATTTTTATTATAATTATTTTATTATCATTTTGTTCCCTTTTTAATTAAAATTCTTTGCCATTATTATGTCATATATTTTCATTATTTTTACTTTATTATTTATTTTTCCCTTTTGCATTTCAAAATTCTTATTGTTCACATTAATTTTTTCTATAAGTTCGTTATTTTTGTGATCCAGATTCATTTTTATATTTTGTAATTGTTTCTAATTTTTTTCTAATAAATTGTTACTATTATCTGTTTTTTGTATAACTATCTCTTGAATTTTATTTTGCTCACTACTTGTTTCAAATGATTTGCATATTCCTACTGTACTTTCTTTGAAATGTTCTTCCATTTTTCCCATATTTTCTATTATTCTATCATTCCTTTCATCTATTTTCTTTTCCATTCTTGCCATACTTTCTTTCATTTCATTCATACTTGCTGTATTTTCATCCATACTTGCTGTATTTTTATCCATGTTTTCTTCCATTCTTGCTACCATGAACTCAATCATTGTCTGAAGCCGACTCTCCATTCCTGTACTTTCACTTTTTATTTCTCTCTCTCTCTCTCACATTACTACTCTCTCCTTGTTCCTGATCACCCCTCTCTCTACCTTCGGCACCTTCTTCCAAATCAACTTTCTTACCATCTCTCAAATCCATTTTATTCACCAATATTTAGCCTTATACGTTGGAATGCCAATTGCTAATGTTCGCCCAGTGTTGCGATAAATATAAAAATAATATATTGCCTTACTGCCTTTTTTGCTTTTCCGCCCCACGTTTTGTGCGCCAATTGTTATAAATTTGAATTTAAAAAAATTGTTGTTAATTTTTGTCCCGCTTTGGGTACAAATTGATATGATATGTGATAGATAATTATTTTCGCCCTGTATAATATATTGTAATGTAATAATAATTGCTAGCTAACGTCACTGTTTTCTCGTCACGTTGCTGCCAATTGTAATCACCCTTTCTTACCACGACTAAACTCAGTTGGTACGCCTTTCGTCTCAGATAGCCGGTCCTGGCAATAGAGCCACTGCCCTGTCCTGATGTCTATTTCAATTCAGTGTTTATAAGTAAGATTGCAGATCATTTCATTGTGGAAAATGAACCAGAAATTATCGAAAAACAAATATTTCCTTTATTAAGAAAAACTTATATTTACCTGGCCTACGAAAGATAACTTATACTATAATCAATTGACAAATTTTCATAGAAAATAATGAAAAAACAGTGATGGATAGAGTATTCATAACCTCACTTTTTCATTGAGGTTTGAATAGTTCTTTTATAGTTCAATACCAAAATAAATAGCGTTCCTCAGATATGATACGAGTAACGTTGTAAAGTGATTCAGTTTGTGATGTGCACTGAAAAAGTTTATACCTGGAGCTAGAACTGTCGCTGTTACAATATATGCCAATAATATGAAATCCCTTTTCAATCTACTGCTCTCAGGGACTCTCCATTACAAAAGGAACCATACAAATCCCAGAAATCAGCTTGGAAACAGTTTTATGTGGAGTACATAGAAGGTAATCCTGTTTTCTCCTATTTATTTTTGTCGAAATTCTCTTGAGGTTGAATTGGTTAGTTTATTATAGACAAACTACCTTGTATTCGTGAAAATCTTGAAAAGAATTGCTCCTGAAATTTGTACGTGGCGTCATTTTCTCAAATTTTTTCAATCTCCGATTCAGCTTTGTTTTTTCATCCCCTGGATACCATTTCTGTTTTGTCCATATTATTTGAATTTTCAAACTCGCGCACTTTCTTGTCACATTATCACTCTTTTTGGGTTATTTGAAATGACTTATGAACTAAATTATTTTACCTTTCTTAAAAACTATATACAATATTTGATGATAATTGTCTTTGACATTTAACAGTTCTTATTTTTCCACAATTTCCAATCTTCATCTCCTTCCCTATTGTCATCAATAAGTTTGTTGTTCTCCCATTGGCTATTTTTAGTTAGATACAATTTTATATACTGTATGATTCAAGCTTATAATTTTGTTGCTCACATTTAATTCAGAATGATTTTGTGAATCTAGACTTTTTTGTTGTATTTTGAACAATTATAGGTTGTGATCATTTTGACAATGTGTGAAAATGATTGCATTATAGTATTTGCATATTTTTACCTATAATATTATACAGAGGCTTCATAAAGGCAATATTATCTCAAAAATATGTAAAAACAATATCTCATGAACTACTAACTATTAAGTAATTATAATTTTTGTGGTTTTTTTATGAAATAATTTCTTTTTTCCTTTTAAAATATATTACTGGTCCTTCATAACATAACAATATATATATATATATATATATATATATATATATATACAGGGTGTAACTGAATAAGTGTAAAACATTTAAGGAGGTGATTCCTCATCGAAAAAAAGATAGGATCTTTCATATAAAGAAACTTCATTGGAGCATCCCTTGTTAAGATACAGCCCCTTAAAGGGGGTACATAAAATTTGTATAACAATTTTTTTCACAAGCACTGAAAAAGTTACAATATTGAAATTAACATGACGTTTTGTTTACTACAAAAAGACACTTAGCCAGTAATTTATTTGGTTTACCCCATGGTTGTAAGGGTGAAAAACGCAACCCTAAAATTTATTTCCAATGTAACTTTTGTCTTATTATTTGTTTACCATTTAAAATTTATTTCCGATAGCCTGTTTCATTCTAAACAAAAAATGTCTCTTGGGTTTTTTGCCCAAAATAAACCAGTAAGCAGCAAAACATTATTTTACGAACAACTACAGAGATACATCGTCATAAATGCGAACTGGATTTATTGTTATTTTGTAGTTAGTACCTGCATTAAACGATTAAAGGGTAATAAACAAAACTAAGTTATTAATAACAAAACACACAACATGTAGAAATCATAGTGAATGTTCAATATGTCTACCTTCAAACATTACGCATGCGTCTAGACGTCGGCGCATTGAGCCACGTATTCGCTCAAATATTCCTGGAGTCTCTCTGATTACCCTGCACGCATCGATGATGCGGTTTCTTAAGTCCTCTACATCGCGAACAGGAGTACGATATACCAAATGCTGTGAATGGCCCCAAATAGAGAAATCGAGAGGATTGAGATCCGGGGATCGAGCGGGCCATTTATGTGGTCCTCCCGACCTATCCACTGATTTGCATATGTTTCAGTTAAATGCTGACGTGCTACTTGACTAAAATGGGCGGGGCCCCATCATGCATAAAAAACATATCCCTTCTGACGCCCAAAGGAACTTCCTCCAGCAGTACTGGATGCACTTCTCTTAAAAATTGAACGTATGCCTCACCATTTAATCGAGGAGGTAGAAAATGAGGCCCAATTAAATCATCCCCAATAACTCCGAGCCACACGTTGAGAGAAAACTGTTCTTGATGGCTAGTTTCGACAATAGCGTGAGGGTTTTCATCAGCCCATATGTGGTAATTATGAAAATTAATAATCTTGTCCCGAGAAAAACTACATTCGTCTGTGAATTCTATCGTCTTCAGAAAGTCACAATTTCTTCTAATCATTTCCAGCATCCAATTGCAAAATTCAAGACGGTTCGGAAAGTCTCGCGGTAACAGTGCCTGTACTCGTTGCAGATGGTAGGGGTATAAGAGTTGTTCCTTTAAAATTCGAAATACCGTCATATGATCAACATTTAGCTGGAAAGCAATCTTTCTAGTACTGGTAGTAGGTTGTTCTTCAATCAAATTAAGTACTGCTTCCTCAAGCTGTGGTGTTCGTATTTCTCGATGGCGACCACAATCCTGCGTTCTTTTGTCGAATGAACCATATTCTCGTAATCGTTGATGAAGTCGAGCAAATATTCTATGTGAAGGATGCTGCCGTTGAGGATACATTTCAGCATATCTTCTAGAAGCTTCTAACCCATTCCCCTGCGACAGACCGTAAACGTAATGCATATCAGCCATTTCCTCATTTGTGTATGCCATTTTATTAACAAGTGAATTATTAAAGTAACAAATTAAGAACAGAACAACAACACATAATTAGTATTAATTCAATTTCGAAAATTCCCAAACTGACAGCGTCATACCAATTTAATTGTCACTATCGCTAATAGCGACCTACTAGATAGATTAGTTTCGTATTTTCGCATTTATGACGATGTATCTCTGTAGTTGTTCGTAAAATAATGTTTTGCTGCTCACTGGTTTATTTTGGGCAAAAAACCCAAGAGACATTTTTTGTTTAGAATGAAACAGGCTATCGGAAATAAATTTTTAAATGGTAAACAAATGATAAGACAAAAAGTTACATTGGAAATAAATTTCAGGGGTTGCGTTTTTCACCCCTTACAACCATGGGGTAAACCAAATAAATTACTGGCTAAGTGTCTTTTTGGTAGTACAAAACGTCAGGTTAATTTCAATATTGTAACTTTTTCAGTGCTTGTGAGAAAAATTGTTATACAAATTTTATGTACCCCCTTTAAGGGGCTGTATCTTAACAAGGGATGCTCCAATGAAGTTTCTTTATATGAAAGATCCTATCTTTTTTTCGATGAGGAATCACCTCCTTAAATGTTTTACACTTATTCAGTTACACCCTGTATATATATATGTATATATATATATATATGTTCCAAATACACAAGAAGGAAAAATATATGCATGGGTGAAACAATATGCATTCCTACTACCAGCTAACAAAGCAACTCTATGGCACAATAACCGTAGAAGAAATGAAGAATCTCTCCAGAACATCTATAAAACTCATCAACCAAACCAACAGAAAAATTCACCTACTACGATGCAGGACCCAGCAAATTTTCCCAAAATTTCTAGAGATAAAGTTCATAATCTCTATATAAAAAAAAAAAATTACAATATGAAATAATACCATCTTTGCCTCAACATTTCATCCCCACAAATGAACCAAAACCCAACAATACTTCAGAAACATAATATATATATATATATATATATATATATATATATATATATATATATATATATATAATATATATATTATATATAATAATATATATATGGTTCAAAAACACAAAAGGAAAAAATATGTGCATGGGTGAAACAATATGCATTCCTACTACCAGCTAACAAAGCAACTCTATGGCACAATAACCGTAGAACAAATGAAGAATCTCTCCAGAACATCTAAAAAACTCATCAAGCAAACCAACAGAAGAATTTACCTACTACGATGCAGGACTCGCAAATTTTCCCGAAATCTCTAGGGATAAATTTCATAACCCCTATTTAGAAAAATAAATTACAATATGAAATAATACCATCTTTGCCTCCACATTTTATTTCCACAAATGAAACCCAAGAATACTACAGAAATATAATGTTATGATTGGTTGGTTATTGATTTTGAATTTATATATATTTTTGTGAATTTATTTCACAGATTTTGATTTCTGAATCCCTATCATAACAAATGAAAACTCCAGCTATGTTATCTCACCATTCTTTCTTTAAGCCTCTTTTTTTTATTCTATCCCAGCTCAGTCAGGTACGCCTATGAACATGACAGCTCCACCTCAGAAGTCGGTTCTGTGATCTGTCTTGCCGACTTGGCACTTACGATTCGATAAGAAATGCTGTTCAGTGGGATGAAAGTGTGGTTAGATAAAACACAGATTGCAGAGAATAAACAAATGGTTGTTTTTATTCAGCTAAAAACCTCAAAACTGCCCTACTCTGCGATAAATACCTTATACTAAACAGAAACAATAATAAGAAATGGTGCAATATGAATATAAGTGATGATTATTAATAGGAAGGATATTAAAATTATGGTCAGTCCTTTAGCATGGAATTTTGAGGAATGTTCAGCCAAAACAATGTCAACAGTGGATACACTCAAAGTTATTGGATAGATATACGGAAAGTTGCACTTTGATGAGTTCGGTGATGTAAAGGGGTTTCTCCCCCTATTATCAAACTTTGGCGCTTTTCACTATTCTCGGTTTTCCTCGGGCGCCACCTTTTTGTTTATAGTGGAAAAGGCCACTTTTGCTCCGGGCAGTCTCAGTGAAGAAAGACACTCCAGGGGTCAATATAGTCGTGACACTGTAACAGGGCCAGCAAGGCAGGCTTTAATTGCCTTTCACTGGGTTTCGAACCTGGGTGGCAACTGCGCACTAGATGTTTAAATTCTACTCAACATAGTAAATGGAAGAATACTAAAAACAGGATAAACGGTATATAAATAATAATAGAAATACAGTCAGGGCGGCTGATGTCAGCCTCAAATTATTACAACAAAAATACGACTGGCAAGCACCAGCTATCGACACAAAGCGGGGAGGGTGTGTTTACGTAGGCGGAGTACACGTAGTAATCAAAAGCTTTTGTGAAAAGGGGAAGGTCGTACGGATTCGTATGCAAACTCAAAAATGGGTGCAAGGCAACAGCGGTTATTGAATGTGAGTTTTTAGGGGGGGGGTCGTACAGATTAGTATGCAAGCTCAAAAACGGGTGCAAGGCAACAGCGGTTGGTTATCGAATGCAAGTTTTTACGGACGGCCAAAGCGATTAATTTCAATAGCAGTGCGTAATGCTCCACGTGAGGCTGGCTTACCCTATCCTTCCTAGCTGCTGTCAGCTTTTATTCTTCCTCTCTGTCTTTACCAGATTAAGACACGCCGGAGCGCAGGAAGCTGAGACGTGAGAAATGTCTACCCCTTCTATGCGACCTCCAACCGTGTTAACTATTAATTTAATCCCCTTTTACTTACGACACGCCGGAGCGCAGGAAGCTGAGACGTGAGAAATGTCTACCCCTTCTATGCGACCTCCAACCGTGTTAACTAACATTTTTAACTTCTACTTTACGACACGCCGGAGCGCAGGAAGCTGAGACGTGAGGAATGTCTACCCCTTCTATGCGACCTCCAACCGTGTTTACTAATATTTTATTCCCCTAAGAAACCGACACGCCGGAGCGCAGGAAGCTGAGACGTGGCTACCCCTTCTATGCGACCTCCAACCGTGTTTACTAATATTTTATTCCCCCTAATACCTTGTTGCTCCTTTTCCTGTGATGTTTCCAGCCCCGTGGACGTACTTTTGGAATTGCAATGACAGCTTACGTGCGTTCTGTCATGGATTTCTCTTCTATACCAGGTAAGTGGAAATTTTTGATTACTTATTTCTCCCAGTTGTGCCTTTTAGGATTTTTCTGGTTCGGGAATCTTTTAACCAGTTTTTTCTTGAATTTCTTGAATTTCTTGTATTGATATCTCTTTTAAATTTTTGTACGTGGCTTCCTTTTTGTAACTTTTTTCAATCTCCTCCAAACTTGTTATCCTCTCTCATGGCAACCCACATCTCTCTTATTTTCTCACAGGTTTTTGAATTCTGTGTCATTTCCTACCTACTTATTTATTATTCTAATCACTACTAATACTTTTATGAATGAAAGCTAATTATAAATCTTACATACTATTTACAAATTGGTATAAAATTATATTTTTACAATTTCTGCTATCACATCTTTCATATATCATCACATTTCCCAAACAAACTATCTCGATATCCCATTGGTGGGTTTCCTGTTGATGTGAATTGTCATACAGGATGTTCAAAACTTATATATCAGTTGATCTTACTTTAAATTCAATATTTTCTATAAATTTGATTTTTTGACATGATTTAATTGTGGATTTCTGTTAGATATTTCGTTGGTCACATACTAGAACTACTTCAGGACTGCCCTCTTGATACATATGCACCGACTATTCTATAATAGTAAAGAGGTAAAGAAAATCGCAAAACAACATAGCATTAACGACGATAACTAAAATACCTAATCATAATAATGATAATTATAAGTTCAATTATTTTACAACATTTCCCAACATAACAAATTCCCTAAATTCATATTCAATATTTTAATACTTGCTAGTAAAATTTGAATAATAATTTATTATTTACTACTACTAATGTTACGTTCTTTTGTTTCAGGAAAACCTGTCTTCGGACTTCTCTTCAAATCAAGAGAGAATTTTTTTCCAGATATCATCATATATGACATTTTATATTTCATGATTATCTTATTTTAATTTTACATTTTATATTGATATATATTTTCAATGTTGAAAACTCCTCTCAACATTTTACTGTGATGATCTACTAACCGATTACTATTTTTAGTATCTTCATTCTCTACCTCGTGAGGTCCCTCGAATGGCATTTGTAACTTGGCACATATGCCTCGTCTACTGTTAGGTACCCTTAGAGCTTTTACTATTACTTAATCTCCCTTCTTGAATGTGGTTCTTTTTGTACCCCTTTTATTTTCTTTTTTAATGTATTTTGTAGCATTTCTTTGAATTCTTATATTGACCTTTTCCATTACCTCTTCCAAAATTCTTTCATTCATTGTCCATTCTCTCTCAGGCTCTCTTCCAGTCATAATGTAACTTGGACATTCTTCGGTAACCGCACTTGGAATATCATTGAAATATTCATCTATCATTTCCAACTTTTCATCCCATATTTTGTGATTCCCTTGAGATATTAACCTTAAATATGAATGTATCTCTCTGTAGGGTTTGATGAAGGATGTCTGATACTTGTAATTTTTAATTGTATACCACTATCCTCAGTAAATTTTCTCATTTTATCATTTGTAAAATATGTAGCATTATCCAGAATTATTTGTGGTGTGACTTTGCCTTATCTGTTGTTAATATTGAAACTGTCACCACATGTGCTGCTTAGTGTTGGACGATACGGGTTGCGGGGAAAGGAAAGGAAAAATACCATCCCCTGGGGAAGAGGCGATATAATAGACTTGAATACACATCGCAACGCATCTCCGTTCTGTACACAGAACCTTTCTTACTGTTTTTTATTGTTCAAGTTTTCATTATTTTACGTCTGTCTTGTGCAGCAAATAAAGTCGTTTTGTTCTCTATGTGAGTGCATCAATCAACGTAACAAATCGACCGCATCGAACGAATCGTACGAAGAAACAAAACGAGAAATATTACATGGTCCTTCAGCCGAATGCTTATCGCATCGTTTATGGAATACTGCTGCTCCCGCTGAAACGAAAAGTGGAAAAGCTGTTTATCGCAATCATCGAAGACGAATCGTGAGTCTGTATAATTTTTATTCATTTCCTATTCCACATTAGTCTTCTGACTGGGCACAAATATTGAAATTTATATTATCGAATATCGTAAAGATAAAAAACAGTAACTTTCAAAACACACCGAGTAACGTGAAATCTCCAAACTTGTCTTTATTACGA
Source organism: Gonioctena quinquepunctata (assembly GCA_018342105.1). Lineage (NCBI taxonomy): Eukaryota > Metazoa > Arthropoda > Insecta > Coleoptera > Chrysomelidae > Gonioctena > Gonioctena quinquepunctata. The sequence goes on from JAFIRS010003484.1 coordinate 28,438, forward strand.
AATATTGAAATATGGCAGAACTATTGAAAAACTTGCGTGCTGAAAGAGCACAAGTTAAGAGCGCCTTAACGAGATTTAGAATCAACAACGCCGCAAGATTAGTTTTATCTGCCCCATCACGGCGTTATGAACGAAACAAGCAGTACCACAAGATTACGGGTCGTTTTTGATGGATCATGCAAAACGAGTACTGGAATATCATTAAATAATAAATTGATGGTAGGTCCAACAATACAGGACGATCTATTTTCTATACTAATTCGATTTAGAAAACATAATTATGTTATTACCGCCGATATAGCCAAGATGTATCGGATGATCAATATCGCAGATAAGCAACGAGACTTTCAGCGTATCGTCTGGCGTACCACTCCAAACGAACCAATTTCTCATTATCGCCTCAATACCGTGACATATGGCACTTCGTCTGCAAGTTATCTTGCCGTAAAATGCTTACACCAGATTGCCATTGAAACTCGAACCTAACACCCAGAAATTAGCGAAGTTATCTTCCGTGATTTTTATGTAGATGACTTGCTCACTGGCGCCGCTACTATTGAGGGGGCGCGTGCTTTGAAAGGAAATCTCACTCAAATACTAGAAGGGTATGGTTTTCATCTTCGTAAATGGGTTTCAAATGACATCAACATATTGAAAACACTCAAATTCGACAACGAATATAATTATTTTATTGGATTATGGATTATGGTGGCAGGCAAAATCAGATATATTCAAGTACAACGTAAACTCTATAGAAATGCCCTTCCCTGTCACAAAACGATCGATTCTGTTGGCTATTTGTGAAATATTCGATCCTTTAGGGTTAATATCTCCGATCACAATAAGAGCAAAACTTATGCTTCAAAAATTATGGGAACTGAACATTGAATGGGACGAGACTCCTCCCGCGCATATTATCGAAATATGGCTCGAATTCAGTAAACAATTGCCATTCGTAAATAATATAACAATTCCTCGACATGCTATAGCATTGAACGTCAAACGTCTCGAACTGCACGGATTCTGCGACGCCTCGTAGTCCACATACGGAGCGTGCATTTTTCTAAAGAGTATTGCGAGCGATGGCGAGGTGATAATACGCTTGCTCTCATCGAAATCTCGAGTGGCGCCCGTTAAAACTCTACAACTACCACGCTTAGAACTATGTGGTGCAGTGCTATTGGTGAACCTTTATAAGAAGGTGGTTGAAACTCTCAAGCAACGTTTTGATGCAGTTCATTTTTGGACAGACAGTACCATGGTCTTGTGCTGGTTGTCATCGCCTCCTAACACGTGGAAAATATTCGTGACTAACAGAGTTTCCGAAATTCAAGGTCAAACTGATATTAGTCAGTGGGCACACGTACCATCAGAAGAAAACCCCGCTGACATTGTATCTCGCGGCATCGATCCTAGCAACCTTGAAAGTTGTTCATTATGGTGGCGTGGTCCTGAATGGCTCTTTTATGAGACGCCTCATGTGCCAACTTGGCACATACATGATAACATAAACGAAATAAATGCACCCGAAAGGCGCAAGGTTAAATTGTCATTTTTGACTGTAAACGCAGATTTTAACATTTTTAATACATTTTCATCGCTTTTCCGGTTACAGCGCGTAGTAGCTCTAATTTTTAGATTCTATAAAAATTGCCAAACCAATCTGAAATATCGGAAAACGGGAGATATTTCTAGGGAAGAAATAAACAATGCGACGGTTAGGTTACTACGACTAGCTCAACGGGAAATGTTTCCAGAAGAAATCCTCACATTTAAGAGAAATAAATCGCTACCACGGAATTCGAAGTTGACATCGCTCAACCCGTTTCAAGCTGCAGATCATCTGATGAGGGTTGGGGGGTCGCCTCAACAAATCGGATTTGCCATATGATACAAAATTTCCTGTTGTGTTATCTCAAAAACATGCTCTAAGTGGGCTCATTATTCTGAACGAGCATTATCAACACCTACATGCTGGACCTCAGGCAATTTGGACTTCCTTGCGTCAGCGTTATTGGCCCATTAATGGAAGGATGTCTGTGCGCAGCGTGCTAAGGAAATGTTTAGTTTGCTTCAGAGCGAATCCGACTAGCATAACTCGTATTATAGGAGATCTGCCCACAAACAGAATCACTCAAAATCGTCCTTTTTGTATCATGGGCATAGATTTTGCAGGTGTTTTCAACATAAAAGATGGAAAACTAAGAAATCGTAAAATTATAAAGGCATACCTATGTATTTTCATCTGTTTTACAACGAAGGCCGTCCATTTAGAGATGGTAGGTGACCTTAGCAGTGCGGCTTTTCTCAATGCTCTGAAAAGATTTGTTTCTCGCCGAGGTATCTGCAAAATTATATACTCCGACAATGCAACCAATTTTGTTGGAGCTCATAACGAAATAAAAGGCGTTTATGAAGCTTTGGATAAATTTTTCGCTGAACGAAAAACCTCGAATTTTCTTTCGGAAAATAATATACAATGGAATTTTATTCCTCCTCGTAGTCCTCATCACGGTGGGTTGTGGGAAGCCGCTGTTAAAATAGCGAAATATCACAGTAGTAAGAAACTATAACTTAACTTTCGAGGAATTAACAACTATTTTTGCCCAAGTCGAAGCAATAATGAATTCCCGTCCCCTCACTCCTTTGTCCAGTGACCCAAATGACCTTAGCGCCCTAACACCAGGTCACTTCCTCATCGGTGATACCCTTACGTCCATTCCTCAAACAGACCTCACGGAACTTCCACCGAATCGATTATCACAATATGAACGTCTCCAACAAATCGCTCAACATTTTTGGAATCGTTGGTCTCAGGAGTACCTCAGTCATATTCAACAGCGTTCTAAATGGAGGGAAAACTACCTGGACTCTCTCAAGGTTGGAACCATTGTTATTCTAATCGACGACTGTGCTCCTCCACAACATTGGTGCCTAGGAAGGATACAGGCTCAGATGGAGTTACTCGAGTGGTTAGTGTAAGGACATCTACGGGAGTTACCAAACGCGCTGTGCAGAAACTATGTCTTTTGCCAATCGATTGTCATACCTAAAATGAACGCTCAGTATAAATCAACTTCTATATATCATTAGCAAACATTATATTGAAAGACTCGGTGGCGGCATGGTGTGACTTCGCCTTATCTGTTGTTGATATTGAAACTGTCACCACATGTGCTGCTTAGTGTTGGACGATATGGATAGCGGGAAAAGGAAAGGAAAAATATCTTCCCCTGGGGAAGAGGCGATATAATAGACTTGAATACACATCGCAACGCATCTCCGTTCCGTACACAGAACCTTTCTTACTGTTTTTTATTGATTGAGTTTTCATTATTTTACGTCTGTCTTGTGCAGCAAATAAAGTCGTTCTGTTCTCTATGTGAGTGCACCAATCAACGTAACAAATCGACCGCATCGAACGAATCGAACGAAGAAACAAATCGGGAAATATTACAATTTGTTCAGGTTTCCCTATTTCTACTATGAATTTTGTTAATGAACTTTTAACAGTTTTAAAATTGGTTTCCTTTGTAGGATATAATTCAATGAATTTTGAAAAATGGTCCACAATTACTAAAATATGTTTGTTATTGTTATAACTTTATGCTAAAATCTATTGAAATCATTTGTAATGGTTTGCTTGTGATGATACTTTTTGGTTCATTTTTATTGATTTTATTTTTATGTTTACCCAATTGGCATAATTGGCATTTTGTTATTATATTTTTAGTCAATTACAAAGTTCGTAAACCTATATAATTTCCCCTGAATATCATCTAAGATTTCCTTATCCCTATATGTAAATATTTTTCATGAGTATATTCAATCACCTCTTCTGATAATTGTTTTGTTATTACATATAATTTTCCACCATTAACAATTTTAACTATTATACCATTTATTTGTACTGATCCTCTTCTTTCCTTAACTGATAATTTGTTTTGATCTTCTATTATTTTGCTTTCCGAAAATAAACCTATATTACTTTTGAATACATTTACCCCTATTTTGATTTGTCTAGGGAAATGAGTATTTTCCATCTCCATTCTTGTTAATGTATCAGTTACCATATTTTGTTTCCCTGGTATATGTCTAATTTCAAACTTATACTCTTGAAGTAACAATGCCCATCTATGCATCTTGCATATTTACAGATTACTCTGGACATTAGTGCTTCATGGTCTGTTTCACTATAAAATTTTCCTCCTAATAAATGAAATCTCAATTAAGTAATGCAAAAAATTATTCTAGCCCAACTGCAGTTCAGTTACACTGTAATCACGTTCATATTTTTTAGTAATTCGTGATACAAATGATATACGAACTTCTTTTCCTTGTTGGATTTGAACTAACACCCCTGCAAATCTTTGCCTAGATGCATCTGTTCTCAAAATAAAAGGTACATTGTAATCAGGATGAAAAATTCTTAAATTTTGTATGAATACGTCCTCCAATTCTGTAAATGCCCTTTCTTGTTCATTACCCCATTTCCATTTAACATTCTTCTTCAAAAGTTCTTATAAAGGTATGTACTGTATGACTTAGGTCTGGAATTAGTTTTTTGAAATAATTTAATATTGTAACGAAGTTACTATTTTCCCGCTATATTTATCAGCCAAAAGCTCCCTGTAAGGAATTAAAATCCTCTTGACAGTAATAATAGGTCTAGAAATACCATTCGTGTTCGCGATAAATCCGTGGATTACATATATTCTAATGAACAGACTAAACGCCTACCGGAAATCACGCTAATACCGCGAGACGTAGCTAAATAGCACGCACGAGTATAACCTGTGCCGGCTATCGACTCTCGAGAAAACATTATTATCCAGCAAGCTGGGATATGTTCAAACGCCGATGAGGAAATTCAGTCATCCGTTAGAAGCCCCAGACAGCAGTCCAGCCGAGCCAAAAGCACACGCTACCGAGCTGACGTCAGATCACGAGAATTCCCACTTAGGAGAATTTCACAAGCAGTGAGCGGAGCAGTTTTCCGCCAGGAGCCCGAGAGTACAGTTGAGTCGAGACAGAGACGCACGCCGCAAGCTGACGTCACAGCACGAAGGATTTTACAAGCTGGGTAATTATTCTATGAAAGTATACTTTGTATCGCAATCGACACAAAACGGCGCGCGCATATAAGTCGGTCGAGATGTATTCGGAAAAGAGGGGGAAGCCGGCTGAAGTTCCGTTTCGACCATAGAGAAACTAAAAATAAAGAGAGTTGTCAAACCTGCAGAAAAAGTTGGCACCACGTTTAGACAGTGGTGACATAACTCGCAACTGGCCGAACTAAGTTAGTACAGGCGGGTTTTTTGAATGTATTACTTATATATGGTTGATATGGTATATAATATATATATATATATATATATATATATATATATAATATATATATATATATAAGTGATCGATTTGCCATTCCTGTATTTCATATGAATGGTTGTATCATATGAAATACAGGGATGGCATATCGATCACTTATAAAATATATACAGTAATCGATTCGTAGACTGTTAGTTCGTGGTTGAAATAAAGTTTCAAAATGAATCTTTGTTTCATGATATCAAGAACAAAATAAAAGTTCTTATAAAATGAGAATAATAAGTTTAACAACATAAAAAAACATTTTTTTTTTGGAAGGAAAAAATGATAAAACTCTGAAAAAAAATTAAAAATTTTAGTCTTATCATGAAATCAACCAAAATGAAAACAAATTACATTTACAACATACCTTCAATAATTTTGTTAATTTATTAGCACAAAGGAGAACGAGTAGGTATAACAAATACTCCAGTTTGATGATAATCATTAAGTAGACCATGTACTTCGTACTTCCTCAAAGGGTGATAGGAAATGGAAATAAGTACCAATTTGTGAAAAAAATTCTGCAACTGATGGATGGAAATAAGTATCAGTTTGTGAAAAGCAGCTTATATTTTACCTGGTAAAAGACTATTTCCAGGAAATTCAGCGTCAACTCGGATAACAAAACATTCTATTTTCGATGTTGGATTCCAAATTCAAGTCCATAGTATAATTTCTATCATTAATTTTTCGATGACAATAACAGTAGAATTATTCTGAAATTATTATGTGGTTTGTCATTTTCTGACAAACGTCGGAATTGGAAAATTATCATTTCATCATTCGTCTGTTGATTGCGGGCAGCGCCTCCATGCGCGACTGGCCGTACCAAAAACTTGGTGGTCAAGATCGCCAATGTTTCAAACAGTCTCTTTATTTTTAATTTGTCTATGGTTTCGACATATTTCAAAGATTTAGTAGCTTGCCGAGCCTAGTAGAAGCAGTCACGCGTCCGACTAGTATCCAGAGTGTGAGCCACAGCCCGAAGCAGTCCACGACCGTCCCAAGTTTTGCCGAAGGAGTAAGATCGGAGTTTGGGTAAATATTGTATATCGGAAATATTTTGTAAGTGCCCCAGGTGTGATTTTGCGCATGATCAAACCGTAGCCATCATAGGCCCATGTTCACTTTATTGCGGCGCTGATAATTTTAGTCGTATTTGAGATCCGATACGAACCACCACGTACGCCGAGTGATAGCCCGTGACCGTCAGACCAGTAAATCAGATCCGGTGAGTCATTTAGTTTCCTTAACAACAAGAGCAGTTTTAGTAATGTGATACGTTTGGCTAGATTGAAAGCACGCATGGAGGTCGCATAGAAGAGGTAGACATTTCTCACGTCTCAACTTCCTGCGCTCCGTCGTGACTTTGTAGACAGAGATAGGAAGCACGGGTAGAGGCCGCATAGAAGAGGTAGACATTTCTCGCGTCTCAACTTCCTGCGCTCTAGCGTGACTTGTTGTTAAAACAGAGATAGGGAACACGGTTGGAGGTTGCATAAAAGGGGTAGACATTTCTAACGTCTCAGCTTCCTGCGCTCCGGCGTGTCGATTTTTTAAAGGGATTCGTGAACACGGTTGGAGGTCGCATTCCGCAGGGTATATAGAACCGAAATCCGTTGAAGACTACTGACCTGTCATTTTCGACAGATTGTCAAATTCGGCTCAGAAGAGAGCCAGGCGTCCGTGCGATACCTCCTTGACGAATTATCGAGTGCGCAGAAGCGCTCCGCGCCATCCGTTCATCAATAGAAGGTACGCTTCTCATGATACGAGCACCAGACAAGGAGTTGAGTTTCGACTGTGATACAAGTAAGACGTACGAGTTCCGAGTATTCGCCAAGATGCCGACAGGACTGGGAAGCCCCACCACCGTGCCAGTGACCACCACAGGGCCGGCCGCGTGCCCACTGCCTCTGAGTCCAGGTGCAGGAGGTGACCCCAACGACACCCGCGTCGGATGGGTGTATCAACTACGGAAAGAGGAGCTAGACACCGAGCTCACTGGATTCCGCCTGGATACAACCGGCACCGTCGACGAGGAGCGGAGGCGAATCGTGAAGTTTCTCCGAGAAGGACAAGCTGCATCACCCGCACCGACCGTCACCAACCCGTTTCCGTTCTCCACGACGACCACAGGAGTTGCCACCACAACCGCATCACCGCCAATATTACCCACAATCACAGTGACGAGCACTGGAAACCCGATCATGAGCAACGTGCTCACAGGGACCCTAGTGGGGGCACAGGCCACCCCACTGCCGCCCACCACGAGTAAAGGGATGGCACCACTGAGAGTGAAGGACTGGAGAGTGACCTTCGATGGAAACAACGACCCCGCCACCTTCCCCAAAGATTGAAGAAGATTCGAGAATCTCAAGGCATCCCAGCAGACCGCCCCCTACAAGCTATGCCGGAGTTGCTGGAAGGAATGCCGGCCCTCTGGTTCAGAAACAACCGGACATGCTGGCCGAGATGGGAAGACTTTTGCAACGCCTTTCAGGACTTCCCCGTCAACTACCGAATTGACCTGGAAGCGGCCATCAGCAAGAGGACACACAGCCTGAGAGAAAGTACGGCAGCCTACTTCACGGACCTGCAGACCCTGATTCGCCGCCATGGTGGAATTCCGCCAGATCAGGAGTTGAACTGGCTGTACCGCAACCTACACCCAGAGTTCCGACGTGAAATATGGAGGACGGAGTTCGCCAAAGCTGCTAGAGAGTACGAGTTTTTGCGAGCCGAAATTGAACAAGCTCAGAGGACGACTCCAGCGCCGCTTTTGGCACGATACCGGACCCCATCAGCCCCACCAGTGATCACTAGGCTTGCCCAACTAGCCACACCGCCCCGTAGGAGCCCAGTGGTCCACCACGTCCTAAGCCAAAGCAACCCAGTCAACCGCCGGCCCATCGAAGGAAACCGGGGGTGTTGGCGATGCGGGCAGACAGGGCATTTGAGGAGCCAATGCCAATCATCCCCAAGGATATTCTGCTCCCGATGCAAGCGTGACGGGGTAATGTCTCGTGATTGCCCGTGCCCACGACCGGAAAACCATTAGGGTGCTGCCACGACTTGAGGCACGTGCAGCCACGCCCCCATGACGCCTCACCCACCGCCAACATCAATACCACCGACCGCATCTTTCCGTCAAGATTCCCGGTGGTACCGCTGAAGCATTGATTGACACCGGTGCCGTAATCTCCTATGTTGGCGACAGGATAGCCAGGCAGTGGGATCCGCTAGGAGAACCGAGAACTCCAACTGCTACGAGTTCCGCCCGACTGGCCAATGGAGAAACCGTTACCGTCTTCGCAACGTATTACGTGGAGATCCGAGTTGGAGAACACCGTTTCGAAGAATCTTTTGAACACCTGAGTGGACTGTCATCCGATATGCTCCTAGAAATGGACATTTTGAGGAAAAGGCAGTTTGGACTCGACCTAGGAAGCGGCCAAATCTTGGTAAAGAGCCAACCCCTGGCAATGGAAGCTCGGACCGTACCATGCTTCCCCATTGGAGTTACTGAGCCAAGACCGGCCCTGACACTTTCCAGAGAGGAAGAGGACCACTTACAAGACTTCCTACAGGACGAATTACGCCCATTCGAGGAAATTTATAGGGTAACGCCGCTGGTGGAACATAGGATCCGTCTCCTAAATCCAGAGCCAATGAAGCAGCGGTACCGACCCCAGAATCCCAGAATGCAGGATGTAATCAATACCGAAGTTGACAGAATGCTGCAGGAGAACATCATTAAACCCTCTGGGAGACCGTGGAGCTCGCCAGTAGTCATCGTGCGAAAGAAAGATGGCAAGCCGAGGTTCTGTATCGACTTCCAGATAGTCAATTCCGTCTCTATGAAGGAGGCATACCCGTTGCCGTTCATCAATGCCATCCTGGACAAACTACGCCGCGCCCGATATATTGCCAGTATCGACTTGCGACAAGGATACTGGCAGGTTGCACTATCCGAAGACACTAAACCGGTGACCGCCTTCACTGTACCTGGCCAAGGACTATTCCAGTTCAGAGTTATGCCGTCTGGCCTCCACGCCGCCCCTGCAACATTTCAACGACTGATGGACACCATTATCGGACCGGAAATGGACCCATATTGCTTCGCATATCTGGATGATATCATCGTGTTAGGAAACACGTTTGAGGAGCATCTCGCTAATCTGCAGGAAGTGTTCCGTCGCCTTGGTGCTGCTAACCTGCGAGTCAATCCAGAAAAATGCCAGTTTGGGAGGAGATCACTCAAGTATCTCGGACATCTAGTGACGTCAGAAGGCATCAGGACAGATCCCGAGAAAGTGGCCTCCATTGTGAAACTAACAGCTCCCACCAACGTGCGAGGTTTGGCATCATGGTACCGATGATTTGTGCCGGCATTCTCTGGAGTAGCAGCACCGTTGCATCGGCTACTGAAGAAGAATCGCCACTGGCACTGGGCACCGGAACAAGAGGAAGCCTTCCAGAAGCTGAAAACCTGCCTCACAGAAGCTCCAGTCCTCACCTGCCCCAACTTCGACAGGCCGTTCACCATGCAGACCGACGCATCTGATCAAGGCTTAGGAGTGGTCCTGACGCAGGCCACAGAAGACAACGAGCACGTCATCGCGTATGCTAGCCGATCCTTGAACTCCGCAGAGAAGGCCTATTCCGTGACCGAAAAGGAATGCCTAGCGATTGTAGGGGGAATCGAGAAGCTACGCCCTTACTTGGAAGGATACCACTTCAGGGTCATCACCGACCATCAGTCTCTCCGCTGGCTTCATTCCATCAAAAACCCTGCAGGATGCCTCGCCCGCTGGAGCATGTTCCTACAGCAATATGACTTTGAAGTCGAGTACCGCCAAGGAGGGCTGAATAAAGTGGCAGATGCTCTATCAAGAGATCCATTAGGCACGGAGACAGGAGAACATGTCGAAGAGATGACCGCCGTCGAACCAGTAGCCGTCTGCACATGGTACGACAAAAAGAAAGAGGAAATACAACGAAGTCCTGAGATGTTTCCAGACTATTGTATCCAAGAAGATCGCTTGTACCGCCCTTTCTGATACTCCAACGACCTGACAGAGCCAGAACTGTCTAACCCATGGAAAATATGTGTCCCTAAGCCGACAAGGGTCAATATACTGCAGGAGATGCACGATGCACCCACCGCCAGCCATATAGGGTATGCCAAGACAATAGCCAGGATTGCCGCTTGCTATTACTGGCCAGGCATGTTCCGCGACGTAGCCAAGTATGTCTGGAGTTGTGATTCCTGCCAGAGATTCAAGCCGTCACAGATGAAACCAGCCGGCAAGATGAACCCTCGACTGAACGCCAACCCTGGGCATGCGTCAGTACAGACCTGGTTGGCCCGTTACCCGCTCTACCGACGAAATACGTTCCTGGTCGTGTTCCAAGACCGATTCACGAAATGGGTTCAGTGTCGGCCTATCCGCAAGGCTACCGCCAAGGCCGTCACCCGCTCTCTACGAGGAGATCATTACCCGCTTGGTTGTCCGAAAGTAGTCCTCAGCGACAACGGAACCCAATTGACAGGACACCCGTTCGAGGATATGCGAAGGAACTTGGAATCAACCACCGTAGAACACCGCCATACACGCCATAAGCAAACCTAGTGGAGAGGGCCAATAAGACGCCAAGATGATGATCGCCCAATTCTGTGACCAGGACCATCGGAAATGGATCACACCCAGCCGATCTACGTTTGCAATCAATATCGCCCGCCAGGACTCCACCGGATATTCTCCAGCTTCTGAACTTTGGAAGGGAGATGGAAGTACCAAAGGCGATATACAGACCGCTGGTACCACCCAGGGAGGATGAAGGAAAAATTGACTGCCGAAGTCACAAGTCACACAGAGAGGCTCAAACACCTGCAAGAGCGTTTGAGATGGTCCGAATCAACCTTGCCAAAGCTATCACCACTCAGAGCCGCCACTACAATCTTCGGCGCCGAGAATGGCGATTCCATGTGGGTGATCAGGTGATGAAGAAAGAGCATCACCTATCATCAGCCGAAAAAGGATTTGCCGCGAAACTGGCTTCAAAATATTCCGGCCCATACACGGTGACCCAAGTAATATCACCGGTGGTGTATAACCTGAAAAATCAGGCAGGCAAGCCGTTCTTCCGAATCTATGTAAAAGATCTGCGCCCGGCCCATAGCCCAGATACCGAGGTGAACTAAGGGACATGTTACCCCCGGAAGGTCCACGTCACACAGCCAACCGCCCAGAGAAGACCAACCCAGAGGAGACCAGCCCAGAGGAAACCAGCCCAAGAAGGACGACGCCCCGTGCCCCGATGTCAACAGTATCCTGACCCGCATGTGCCCGATGCAGATGTTCAGCACCCATTAGTTTGATGCCGTAGGCAGACCCGTAGGATAAGGATGCGGACGCCAGCATCCAATCCAGGAAAATTTTTTTAGTTTATGATCGCGGTATGCCTATTTTCCTAATTTTATTTTTGACTGGTAATATATTTTTGTTGTACAAATGATCATTGTAACAGATTTGTTCTTCCGGCAACCAGGCAAGAGTTTAATTTGTTTTTCATTTGGAATAATTGAGGTCCACATTCAAGTTTATTTTATTCCGTATTTTATGTATCAGGTGGACCTACCCCGAATAAAGGGTTGGCTACCAAGGTAGGACCTGGCGGGCAACTGATGTAAATAACGAGTATTTAGAGGTAATATTTTTGGTAACAAATGTATTGTTTGGTTAATTCCGTCGAGGGCCATCCGCTCACTGGTGTTAAAATAAAAATAAAAGTTTTTTTCCCCGAAGTAGGGAAGGGTGTGTAACAAGTTACATTTTCCCGCCTATATTTATCAGCCAAAAGCCCCCTGTGAGGAATTGAAACCTCTTTGACAGTACCAATAGGTCTTGAAATACCATTCGTGTTCGCGATAAATTCGTGGATTACATATATCCTAATAAACATACTAAACGCCTACCGGAAATCACGCGAGACGAGCTAAAGAGCACGCACGAGATAACCTGCGCCGGCTATCGACTCGAGAAAACATTATCCAGCGCTGGGCTATGTTCAAACGCCGACGAGGGAATTTAGTCATCCGTTAGAAGCTCCAGACAGCAGTCCAGCCGAGCCAAAAGACACGCTACCGAGCTGACGTCAATCAGAGGATTCTCGAGCAGTGAGCGGAGCAGTTTTCCGCGAGGAGCCCGGAGTACAGTTGAGTCGAGACAGAGACGCACGCCGCAAGCTGACGTCACAGCACGAAGGATTTTACAAGTTGGGTAATTATTCTATGAAAGTATAATCTGTATCGCAATCGAGTCCACAAAACGGCGCGAGCATATGTCGGTCGAGAGGTATTCGGAGAAGGGGGAAGCCGGCTGTAGTTCCGTTTCGACATATTTCCAAAGATATAGTAGCTTGTCGAGCCTAGTAGAAAACCGGTATGCGGATTGTTAGGTGAACACGACATAAATTAAACATAATCGAGCTTATCAGAAAGAAACATTTGCATTCAATGCCATTATCATCCATATCATCCATATCATTCAACATTCTGCGTGGTATTTTTCCAGGAAAGTAGTTCTTTTCACCTGAGATCTACCCATTTTCTGGTTCAATTTTATATTGAATCTTCTATGTAAGAAAAACCGTTTTTGATTTTTCTATTCATTCCACTTCACATGGCACTTCCTTCACTATATGCTAGACGGGCTTTCCACCCTACCGAGAAGGAATCTTTTATTTAGAAACCTTTTCGAGGGGAGATTTTGAGTGTTTCTTTTTTGTCACCAGGTACCGCCAGTTGAAGTTTATCTTTCCGGCGTACCTATAGGTGTTAAGGCTCGATGATGGTTTTTTTACGTTATTTCCCATTTTAGCCAGAGTTTTTGACCTTTGGCTGGTTGACTACCTCCGGGGACCGATGAGGGCCAAGAAGCCTGAAACCGGTATGCGGATTGGTGGGGGAAAACGACATAAATAAAATAATCGAGCTTATCAGAAAGAAACATTTGCATTCAAGTCCATTGATATTATATGGAAGTATGCATGGATTTTGAGGTGAAATCATTCAACGTTCTGGGGTATTTGCCAGAAAGAGTTGTTTTTCACCTGATATCTACCATTTTCTTGGTCAATTTTATATTGAATCCTTTTGTGAAGAAAACCGTTTAATCTGATTCTTCTATAGAAGCTGTCACGCGTCCGACTATCCAGAGTGGAGCTACAGCCCGAAAAAGTTAAGACCGTCCTGAGCCTTTTTCCGAAGGAGTAAGATCGGAGTTCGAAATATTGTATATCAGAAATATTTTGTAAAAGCCCCAGGTGTGATTTTTTCGCATGATCAAAACCGTAGCCATCATAGGCCCATGTCCACTTTTTATTGCGGAGCTGATAATTTTAGTCGTGTTTGAGATCCGATACGAACCACCCAAGTATGCCGAGGATAGCCCGTGACCGTCAGACCAGTAAATCAGATCCGGTGAGTCATTTAGTTTTCCTTTACAACAAAGAGCAGTTTTAGTAATGGGATACGTTTGGCTAAATTGAAAGCACGGGGTGGAGGCCCCATAGAAGACGTAGACATTTCTCACGTCTCAACTTCCTGCGCCTCCGGCGTGACTTTGTAGACAGAGATAGGAAGCACGGGTGAGGCCGCATAGAAGAGGAAGACATTTCTCGCGTCTCAACTTCCTGCGCTCTAGCGTGACTTGTTGTTAAAACAGAGATAGGGAACACGGTTGGAGGTCGCATAGAAGGGGTAGACTTTTTCACGTCTCAGCTTCCTGCGCTCCGGCTTGTCGGTTTTTTCAAGGATTCGTGAACATGGTTGGAGGTCGCATAAAAGGGGGTAGACATTTCTCACGTCTCAGCTTCCTGCGCCCGGCGTGTGGGTTTTTTAAGGGATTCGTGAACACGGTTGAGGTCGCATAGAAGGGGTAGACATTTCTTACGTCTCAGCTTCCTGCGCTCCGGCGTGTCTTAATCAGGGAAAGACAGAGAGGGAGAATAAAAGCTGACAGCAGCTGGAAGGATAGGGAAAGCCAGCCCCACGTGGAGCATTACGCACTGCTATTGAAATTAATCGCTTTGGCCGTCCGTAAAGACTTGCATTTGATACCCGCTGTTGCCTTGCACCCGTTTTTGAGCTTGCATACTAATCCGTACGACCCCCTCCCCTGAAAACTCACATTTAATACCCGCTGTTGCCTTGCACCCATTTTTGAGCTTGTATACGAATCCGTACGACCCCCCCTCCTTTCACAAGAGCTTTTGGTTACTACGTGTACTCCGCCTACGTAAACACACCCTCATCGCTTTGTGTCGACAGCTAGTGCTTGCCAGTCGTATTTTTGTTGTAATAACTTGAGGCTGACATCAGCCGCCCTGACTGTATTTCTATTATTATTAATATGCCTGTTTATCCTGTTTTTAGAGTATTCTTTCATTAACTAGCTTGAGTAGAATTTTAACATCTAGTGCGCAGTCGCCACCCAGGTTCGAAACCCAGTTGAAGGCAATTAAAGCCTGCCTTGCTGGCCACGTCACATTGTCACGACTATACTGACCCCTGGAGTGTTTTTCTTCACTGAGACTGCCCGGAGCAAAAGTGGCCTTTTCCACTATAAACCAAAAGGTGGCGCCCGAGGAAAACCGAGAATAGTGAAAAGCGCCAAAGTTTGATAATAGGGGGAGGAACCCCTTCACAATATTTCCAAAAATCCTCTTAGTGTTTTCAAATTGTATGGCCTAATATATTCCCTGATAGTTCTTATTCTTTCAGGATCCATCTCTACACCTTTTTCGTTTATTTTATATCCTAAATAGCTAATTTCATTTTGGAAAAACTCACATTTATCTATGTTTATTTCAAGACCTGCTTCATCTAGTATGTGAAATATTTTTTTCAAATGTTCTCTATGTACTATTTCAATTTCTGCGTATATTGAAATATCATCAATATAATGCAATGCAAAATTTTCATATTTGTCAAGTATTTTATGTCTGGACAGGCAGATTGTAAACCATATGGAACAACACAAAACCTATAAACTACCCCTTCTATACAAAATCCTGTATAGTTTCTAGAATTTTGATGCAATGTTATAAACCAAAAACTATGTTTCAAATCAATTTTGGAAAAAAAAAATGCATTTGTGATTTTACCAAAAATAGTTTCTATATTTAATGGAGATTCATATTGTGGTATTGTAATTTTGTTTAGTTCTCTGGCATCTAAACATAATCGAAGTTCACCATTTTTCTTTACAACTACAACTACTGGATTTATATAATTACTAGTACTTCTTTCAATTATTCCTTGTTTTAACATTTTTCCTAACTTCTTTCATTTGTTCTCTATATTTGTATGGAATTGGATAATTTTCAGATCTGACTTTTTCTGTTTCTATTACTTCTATTTTGTGTACATACTCTTTCGCTATTCAAGATTCATACATTATTAACTTCTTATATTTATTTGATAATTCATTAATATACCCTTCATTTTCATCATTACATTTATATTTCTTATTATATACTTCATTATTATTATTATCGTCATTATCACTCTCATTTCTCACATTAATTCCACTCATACACAAAATATATTTATCATTATTTATATCAAGTTTTTCTTCGAAAAATTCGAACCATTTACCATCCATTTCTATCCTTTTTTTTATCATAGTCGATTTTAGCTTTTACTTTTTCTAATTGATCAGTAAATTTATTCTTCAACTACCAGCAATTTTTTTTTATTATCTATTCCAAATTTAAATATACAGGATTTGTAATTTTTTTCTTAATCTATTAAATTTGTTTTAGACATTTTTACCATTGTATTTTTGATTTTCAGAAAATTTTCTAAACTACCTTCTTTAATCAAAGATGCCTCTGAACCAGTATCTATTGAAATTTTTACTTTTTCATTCCCTATACTACCTGTTAATATTATAAGCCCTATAAATTGTCCATTTCCTATATTTTCATTTATCATTATCAATTCTATGGGGTGTTCATAATTCGCATTGTCCAGCTTAACATATGGTCTATTTAATGAACATTTTGTTCTATTGCACTTGTGGTGGGTGTATTTATTTGATTGTTTTCCCCAGATCTTACAGATAAATTCTCAGCACTTTGGCTCCTTCTGTGGAAATAGACTCGTTTTGTTTGATCATTATCTTCCTCATTGTTTATGAATGGATTTTGTTGAGGTTGTCTGTTGTAAAACATTATTTGCCCTTGATACAGTTGTCGATTGTTGTTATTATTTTGTAAATTATTCCTATTATTATTATTGAATGTGTTATTATTGTAATTAGGGTTATTGTTATTATTATTACTTTGGTTTCTATAATTCCTGTTTCTGTCTGAATAGTAATTGTTGTTATTATTATATCTATTGTATCTGTAATTGTTTTCATTCATTGTATTTCTATTAATATTTTGATTATTCATATACCTATTTTGCTGATTATTATTTTGCTGATTATTATTTTGATTATATTCCTCTGTTGGTTATGGTTTTCCCAACTACTGTATGACAAAGTTCTCTCTAATCTGAGTAAATATTGACTCAATCTATCCATAGTTTTCATTTCATGCATATTTATAATTTCAAATATTTGCTGCTTGAAATGTCTACTAATATTTCCTACTATCTCTTCCTCTCTCATAACAGGATTGAGGTATTGTGACATTGCAAAAAGTTATATAGCATAATTATTATAATTGAAACTTCTTTTCTCATCGAATTTACCAAATTGTTATTTATCCCTAATAATTAATTGTGCATTTTCTCCCCAGTATTGTTTAATAAATAAATTTTCAATGTCTTGGAAATAATTAATGTTTTTCTCTTGGCTGTTGAACAAATACTGTCAAATGATTTCTTTTAATTCTTCTATAGAGTTAATATGTCTGGTTTTGTTTTTAATAATTTTTATAAACGTTATGGGGTGTAATTCCTTTATATTACCATCAAATGTATTGTTTATTTGTACCCCTTGACAGGTATTAATATTCCTATTTTATTAGTGTCTAATCTCCTTCGTTCTATAGATTTAATCTTTTCTTCTGAAATTTTAATTTTTTCTTGATTTTGATTTTCATTTTGATTGAAGCTACCTCTTTCTTTTATATTGAAAATTTCATTCTCTACTGTAATAAATTTTATATTTGTGTCCTTTTGTTGAGTATCTAATTTTTTATTAATCATATTTATATCTTTCTTAACTTTTTCATTATTATTACTTATATTTACTGTGATATCTTTTATTCGTTTGTCATTTTGTTCTACTTGATTATTAATAGTTCATATTTCTTGATTTATAGCTACATAAAATTCTTCATTATTTTGTACTATTTTTGTTTCTAATTGTTGGTGCATTTGTGAAAATTCTTCTTTATTTTCTTCAGATTTTGATTGCATTTTATTTTCCATCCTTTCCATATTTTCTTTCACATTTTCTCTCGATCGCTCTTCTATACTTGCTGTGTTTTCTTTCAACTCTTTCATTTCATTTTTCAAACTTTCTTCCATTTCATTCTTTATATTTCCCATTTTTTCTTCCATCCTCTCCTCCATTCTTCCATAATTCCTCTCATTCCATCATTCATTCTTTCTATTTGCTCTTTCATTTCATTTTCATACTTGCTGAATTTTCTTTCAAATCTTTTATTTCATCTTTTATACTTGCTGAATTTTCATTCATTCTTTCCATTTTCTCTTCCATCCTTACTGAAGTTTCATTCATTCTTTCCATTTTATTTCCATCCTTACTGAATTTTCATGCATTCTTCCCATAAATTCCATCATTTTATCAATCTCACTGTCTATATCTGCTTTTTAACTTTTATTTCCTCCCTCTCACATTACTACTCTCTCCTTGTTCTTGATCACCTCTTTCTCTACCGTCTGCACCTTCTTCCAAACCAACTTTTTTACCATCTCTCAAATCCATTTTCTCAACACTTATACAAATATGCGAATGCGTAAATTCTAAAATGTCAACTTTTTATTTTTCCTGTATAAATATTATTGATTTCAATTTTAATTTGCTTCTAATTCTTGTTTTGGCAATTCAGCTCCGCGTTGGGCGACAATTGTTATGATTGGTTGGTTATTGATTTTAAATTTATACAGGGTGTCCCTGGGCTTCCTCTTCTTCTCTCGGGAATGTATAGATGGAGTCAAAATATCACCAGCATTTTCCTTCCTAAAGCCTTCGTTCCAAAGCTTCGGTCCAAGTTACAAAAAAATGAAAAATGTTTTTCTTTGATAACTTTCATTCATTTTGAATATTAATCATCTAAATTTTGGTGATTGACTAAACAAATGAATTCCTTCGATGAGCTCTCATGCAGGAGTCAGTTGTTTTGCTACAAAGTCAGGAACGGACTACCCCCGATGGTCCACACCCCAAAACTTTGATATGACAGATAATGTTTCAATAGTTTTCTACAAAATAAGGTTACGTAGACAATTTTCTGAATAAAAGTACTCGTGTGGAAAGTCGATCGGAGCAACGATTCTTAATAAAAATGCAGTTTTACTCGACGACATCGAACCCGATCATCCACCATTATTTGGAATGAAAAATTTTTACAGTAGAAATACTAATGCTAACGTTAATTCAACAATATTTATAACAGGTATAATACAAAATATGCTAACATAAAGTCGTGAACAAAGAGTACAGTATCTAGTTGAGAGTTTCATTCACAATGTAGATATTTTTTCAAATGAAATATCAAGTTATGTAGATTCGTGGTGTTTTTGAACTAACAAGCTACTCCACTATGAAATATCGAATTCAGTCCATATTTTGTATGTACGCGTGAAATAAGCACGTTTCGTGTTGTGTTATCTGAATCTCATGAAACACAACATTTGGATGTTGCAAATTCGTATTCACAGCTTAAATGTTGAGGAGTTTCACTGATAAGTATAATTTCATGGGAGAAAATCTTTAACCCGAAGATAAATTTAGCTGAAAAAACGCACATCGGAAGACATAACCAATAAAAAGCAAACGAATAAACTACAGAAACGGCTGCACATGAATAGGTGAAAAATATCCGGTGAATAAATTTATATTCCATTTCTTCCACAGATGTTGACAAAAACACCTTGTAGAAAGAAATGAAATTATTGTGGATAAAAAAGGACAACTGGAATGCGATTTTGTTTTGCTGAGTGGTGCGTTGTCATTGTATTGTCATTATTCTAATAGGACAGTTTGAAGTGTTTTGAAATGGCCGAACAGTTTACATTCAACGAATATGCAGATATGCATGCATTGTATGGACGAGCATTTGGTAATGCTGCAGAAGCCCGTCGTCTGTATGCCGATCATTTTCAATCAAACTTTACCGGCAAGAGAAACTTTCGGGGCGTGTCTATCGCAGCTTGAGGGAGACAAGTATGTCTAATGGATAATTAATTGGATCCTGTTGTTTTATTTCGATATTATTGTAGGTTCAGTTTTGCCAAAACGAGGTGGTGAGGGCGCTCCTAGGGCTGTGCGTACCGTTGTATTTGGGGAAAATATTTTGGAAGCTGTCGCTGATGATCCTTCAATGAGCATCAGAAACCTATCAGAACAGTTCCATACATCCAAGTCCACTATTCATAGAATAATTGGAAACAACTCTCCACCCATATCACATCCAGAAGGTACATGCCATGACACCTGAAGATTTTCCAGTACGACTGGACTATGCCAATTGGTTCCTGGATAAAGCAAGAGAGGATATGACTTTTATTACTCGGTTTTATTCACTGATGAAGCGGGTTTCAGTAGAGATGGAGTAATCAACTCTCATAATCTTCATATGGGCCGAAGAAAATCCCCATGGTATATTGCAAACCAAATACCAACGGAAATTCAACGTGAATGTTTGGGCTCCTATCATAGAAAACCATCTTATAGGACCATTCGTTCTACATGACCGATTGAATGGAGAACGTTATTTGGAGTTCATTCAGAACGATTTGAATGGACTTTGGAACATGTTCCATTGCAAACCCGAAGAGATATGAGTTTATGCATGATGGCGCTCCTCCTCATTTTAGTTTGATTGTGCGGGACCATCTGAACCAGATTTTCCCCAATAGATGGATTCGTAGAGGTGGGCCATATTCATGGCCACCGCGGTCTCCGGATTTGAATCCATTGGATTTCTCTCTGTAGGGGCATCTAGAAAACCTCGTTTTCGCTACACCTATTCACACCAGAGATGCCTTGTTGAATAGAATTTCATTACATTGCGAAGCCATACGAAACGACCCTGGCATGCTATTTCAAGTGCAGAGAGGGTGTTTGCGCCGACTAAAAAAATGTATTGAGAGGGACGGGGGTCATATCGAGCAGTTTTTGTAGCGGATTTTGGATTTCTGTTTGCTCTTGAGGCTTGCGATTGATGATGATGAGTTTCGTAAGGTAAACGTGTTTGCATGATAGAAATCCGTTATGAACATTGTACCTATCATTTCTATTTTCATAACAAATTAATCTTTTCGAATAATGGTAGACATCTCAGGTTGGATGTTGTCGAACACAAATGCATTTTTATCAAAAATCGTTACTCCGATGAATCTCCACACGAGTACTTTTATTCAGGAAATTGTCCAGGTAACCTTGTTTTGTTAAAACATTTCGACAAATCCCAGTCATTTCAAAGTTTTGGGGTTTGGACCATCGGGGAATATCCGTTCCTGACTTTTAGCGGTACAACTGACTCCTGCATGAGAGATCATCGAAGGAATTCATTTTGTTTAGTCAATCACCAAAACTGAGATGATTTTGAATGTCCACTTTGAAAGTTATAAAGAAAAACATTTTCATTTTGTAACTTTGAGGGCTATAACTTGGTAACGAAGGCTTTTAGGAACAAAAATATATGAAGTACTGGTGATATTTTGACCCCATCTATACATTCCCGGAAGGAAAGAGGAAGTCCCTGTATATATTTTTGTGAATTTATTTCACAAAATTTCAATTCTGATCCCTATCATAACAAATGAAAACTCCGCCTATGTTATCTTACCATTCTCTTTTTAATTTTTTTTATCCTATCCCAGCTCAGTCAGGTACGCCTAGGAACATGAGTCAGCTCCATCCTCAAAAATCGGTTCTGTGATCTGTCTTACCGACTTGGCACTAACTATTCGATAAGAAATGCTGTTCAGTGGAAAAAAAGTGTCGTTATGAAACACAGATTGCAGAGAATACACAAATGTTTCTTTTTATTCAGCTAAAAACCTTAAAACTGCAGTAATCTGCGATAAATATAGATAGATTGGATGATAGATATTACCTGTTTTACCATTGTAATATTCTATGTTTTACGTGCATATTCAATATCGATCTTTACAGTTTAGTCGTCAAAGAACAAACTGTCTCTTTCCACTTCTGGGGTATGTCAATGTGATGTCTATCAAGATTCACTGGAGTCTCATTCATTATGGTTTCAGAATACCCGCGATTATTCTGTTTCTGAACTGCAAGGCGTTGACGGTCTTGGATACGAATGGCCGTCCTGTAGAAATTAATGACTTTTTTCTTATTTCATGCAATTTAATGGAAGCTCACCTTTCGAAAATGTTCAATTCATTTTGATTTGAACACTCATATGATACTTATGGGAAACGTTATTTGGTATGTAGACTTATCAGTTATTGGTAAAATACTCACAGATTTTATACATATTGGAAAAACGAACGCGTATAATTTTAACTTCCAAATGGTTTTTCGAGAAACTAATAGCATACTACTGATTGACAAACTGACATACAGAGGGGCAATGGTGAGTGTTTGAAAGACATCACCAACAAGTGAATTTGCTACAGCAATTCATATAAATAGTTGAGTAAATAACATGTTTACCGTTTTACTTGTGAGGTTCAATTTTTTTCACACAGGCTTGTGAAAGTGCTTGAACAACTACTGTCATCTCAATAGTATAGAGTTACAGCTATATGAAATCATCATTTACAATCGGTGAAAAAGAGAAATACTTATTCATTATAGAACAGAAATTATCAATC
Source organism: Gonioctena quinquepunctata (assembly GCA_018342105.1). Lineage (NCBI taxonomy): Eukaryota > Metazoa > Arthropoda > Insecta > Coleoptera > Chrysomelidae > Gonioctena > Gonioctena quinquepunctata. The sequence continues at coordinate 50,870 of JAFIRS010003484.1, forward strand.
TCGCAACCCATACCAGATAGATGTTCATAAATTAATTAGTTCTGGGACATTTTCTTGTATGATTCCGGCACAGGGTGGACAGATTTTTATGCTAGTGAATACGCGGTACGGTACCAGAAAATGTGGCGTATTTGGTAGATATATAGATGATAGGTATTAGTTGTTTTGCCATTGTAATAATCTATGTATTACATGTATATTCAATACCGATATTCACTGTTCAATCGTCCAAGAAAAACTGTCTCTTTCCACTTTAGTGAATGGTACAATGTGCGATATCTATCAAGATTCACTGAAGTATCATTCATTAAGGTTTCAGTATACCCGCGATTATGCTGTTTCTGAACCGCAAGGCGTTGACGGTTTCGGATACAAATGGCCGTCCTGTGGAAATTATTTTTTTTTCCTATTAAATGCATTTTAATGAAAGCTTACCTTTGGAATGTTGAATTAATTTTTATTCCTATCTAAACCATTTAGCGGAAAATAGTATACTTTTATTTTGATTTGAACACTCATAAACTTGATACTTAGGGAAACGTTATCGGGTCATCAGTTTTGGTAAAATACTGACAGATTTCATACATATTGGAAAAACGAACATGTATAATTTTAATTTTCAAATGGTTTTCGAAAACTGGAAACACATTTCTGATTGACAAACTGACATACGAAGGGGCAATAGTGAGTATTGGAAATACAAGACCAACAAGTGAAATTGCTCCCGGATCATTGAAATAGTTGAGTAAATAACGTTTTCCGGCCACCTCGTATCAACAGAGTCTGTTCAATCTACACGAAATCGATCGTTAATGACTCCTATCAACCTTCGAAGTATCTTTTAATGCATAATTGTGATATATACAACAAACTTACACCAAAATCAACACTGATAATCTGTAAATGGTCGATTTGGTCCATTAATATATAATTGTGTTATAGGCAACTAAACATACTGGGGAATTTGATTAGTATTCGAATGTCGATGAAAAAATTTGTAATCAACTCGTATATTGAAACGGCGATTAATAATCTCGAAAATTAACGCGCTCGTTCGCTCTCCCCGTTAAAATATATCGATCATTAATCGCCACCATATAAACTAGTTGATGAAATAACTATTTACCATTTCACTTGTGAGGTAGCATTTTTCACAGATGGTTTTAAAATGCTTGGACAGCTACTGTCATCTCAATAGTATAGTGCTACAGCTATATGTAATCATCATTTACAATCGGTGGAAAGAAATACTTATTCAGTTTTAGAAAAGAAAATTACAATGTCGCAACACATACCAGATATATATTTGTAAATTGATTAGTTTTGGGACATTTTCTTGGGTTTAATGTATGATTCAGGACAATTGTATAGTTCCAGATCAGTGTAGACAGATTTTTATGTTAGTGAATACGCGGTACGGTACCAGAAAATGTAGCGTATTTGGTTAATATATAGATGATAGATATTAATTGTTTTGCCATTATAATAATCCATGTTTTACGTATATATTCAATACCGATCTTTACTATTCAATCGTCCGGGACAAATTGTCTCTTTCCACTTCATTGGATGGTACAATGTGATATCTATCAAGATTCAGAATACTGGCGATTATTCTGTTTCTGAACCACAAGGCGTTGACGCTCTTGGATACAAATGGCGTCCTGTAGAAATTAAATATTTTGTTCCTATTTAATGCATTATAATGAAAGCTTACCTTTTGAAAATGTTGAATTCATTTTTTATTCATATCCAAACCATTTAGCGAAAAATAATATACTTCATTTTGATTTGAACACTCATAAACTTGATACTTATGGGAAACGTTACCTGGTATGTATACGAAGGTATGGTGAGTATTTGCAATACAAGACCAACAAGTGAAATTGCTCCAAGAATTCATTGCAATTGTTAAGTAAATAACGTTTTTACCGTCTCAATAGTAAGGTAGCATTTTTTTACACATTCTTTTAAGGATACTTGGAAAGCTAGTCTCATCTCAATAGTATAGAGTTATAGCTATATGAAATCATCATTTACGATCGTTGAAAAAAATAAATATATATTCATCATAGAACAGATAATAACAATCTCGCAACAAATACCAGATATATATTTGTAAATAAATTAGTTCTGGGACATTTTCTTGGATTTAATGTATGATTCCGGGACAATATTATGGTTCCAAATCAGTGTAGACAGATTTTTATATTAGTGAATACGCGGTACAGTACCAGAACATGTAGCGTATTTGGTAGAAATATAGATGATAGATATTAATTGTTGTGCCATTGTAATAATCTATGTTTTACGTATATATTCAATACCGATCTTCACTGTTCAATCGTCCAAGACAAACTGTCTCTTTCCACTTCATTTGATGGTACAATGTGATATCTATCAAGATTAACTGAAGTCTCATTCATTAAGGTTTCAGTATACTCGCAATTAGTCTGTTTCTGAACCGCAAGGCGTTGACGGTCTTGGATAGAAATGGCCGTCCTGTAGAAATTAAATATGTTGTTCCTATTTAATGCATTTTAATAAAAGCTTACCTTTTGAAAATGTTGAATTGATTTTTTATTTATATCTAAACCATTGAGCGAAACATAGTATACTTCATTTTGATTTGAACAGTCATAAACTCGATATTTATTGGAAACGTTATCTGGTATATATACTCATCAGTATTTGGTCAAATACTCACAGATTGCATACATATTGCAAAAACAAACGAGTATAATTTTAATTTCCAAATAGTTTTTCGAAAAACTGAAAACACACTTCTGATTGATAAACTGACATACGGTGAGACAATGATGAGTATTTGGGAATACAAGACCAACAAGTGGAATTGCTCCAAGAAACAATTGAAATAGTTGAGTAAATAACGTGATTTACCATTTCACTTGTGAGGCAGCATTTTTTCACACATGATGCTAAAAATGCATCACAATAATATAGAGTTACAGCCATATGAAATCAACATAAACGATCAGTGGAAAAGAGGAAATACTTATTCATAATAGAACAAAAAATAACAATCTCGCAATACATGCCAGATATATATTTGTAAATTGGTTGTTCTGGGACATTTTCTTGGGTTTAACGTATGATTCCAGGACAATTGTATAGTTCCAGATCAGTGTAGACAGTTTTTATGTTACTGAATACGCGGTACGAGAGAAAAATGTAGCATAATTCATATGATAGATATTACCTGTTTTACCAATGTAATATTCTGTTTTACGTGTATATTCAATACCGATCTTCAACTGTCTCTTCCCGCTTAAGTGTATGTTACAATGTGATATCTATCAATATTCGCTGATGTCTTGTTCATTAAGGTTCCAGTATACCCGTGATTTTTTTGTTTCTGAACCGCAAGATGTCGTAGGCGCTGACGGTATTTTTTTCTTTCAAATGCATTTTATTGAAAGCCTACCTTTAGAAAATGTTGAATAATATTTATTCATATCTATACCATTGAGCGAAAAATAGTATACTTCATTTTGATTTGAACACTCATAAACTCGATATTTATGGGAAACGTTATTTGGTATGTACACAGAAAATAACAATCTCGCAATACATCGAGATATATATTTGTAAATTGGTTAGTTCTGGGACATTTCTTTGGGTTCAACGTATGATTCCAGGATAATTGTATAGTTCCAGATCAGTGTAGACTGTTTTATATGTTACTGAATATGCGGTACCAGTAACGAGAAATGTAGCTTAATTTGTAGATAGATAGATGATAGATATATTTTTTTTACCACTGTAATATTTTTGCTTTACGTGTATATTCATTATCAATCCTTACCGTTTAGTCGTTTAAGACTAACTGTCTTCCCCTCAGTGTATGTTACAATGTGATATCTATCAATATTCGCTTAAAACTATCTTTTGAAAATTTGTTTTTAAAATTCTGATGTCTGTTCATTAAGGTTCCAGTATACCCCGATATTTCGTTTCTGAACCGCAAGATGTCGTATGCTCTGATGGTCTTTTTTCTTCCAAATGCATTTTAATAAAAACCTATCTTTAGAAAATGTTGAATAATTTTTATTCATATCTGAACCATTAAGCGAAAAATAGTATATTTTATTCTGATTTGAACACTCATGAACTCGATATTCATGGAAAACGTTATTTGGTATGTATACTTATCAGTTTTTGGTAAAATACTCATAGATTGTATACATATTTGAAAAACGAACGTGTATAATTTTAATTTCCAAATAGTTTTCCGAAAAACTGAAAACACACTTCTGATTGATAAACTGCCATACGGAGGGACAATCGTGGGTATTTGGAATAAAATACCAACAAGTGGAATTGCTCCGAGAATCCATTGAAATAGTTGTTTTTTTTTTACCGTTTCACTTGTGAGCAGCATTTTTTCACATATGATTGTAAAAATGCTTGGACAATTAATATGATCCCAATAGTATAGAATTACAGCTATATGAAATCATCATTAACTATCGGTGAAAAAAAGAAATATTTATTCATTATAGAACAGAAAATAACAGAAATCTCGCAATAAATGCCAGATATATATTTGTAAATTGGTTAGTTCTGGGATATTTTCTTGGGTTTAATGTATGATTCCAGGACACTTGTATAGTTTCAGACCAGTGTAGACAGTTTTTTATGTTACCGAATACGCGGTACGAGAACAAGAAAATGTAGCGTAATTTATAGATAGATAGATACATAGATAGATTAGATAGATAGAGGATATATATTACCTGTTTTACCATTGTAATATTCGGTTTTACGTGTATATCCAATACCGATCTTCACTGTTTAGTGGTCTGAGACTAACTGTCTCTTCCCACTTCAGTGTATGGTACAATGTGATATCGATCCAGGTTCAGTGATGTATCATTCATTAAGTTTTCAGTATACCAGTGATTAGTTTGTTTCTGAACCACAAGATGCCGTAGGCAATGACGTTCTTGGAAAAAAGTGGCCGTCCTGTAGAAATTAAATTTACCGAAATCTCCCTGGGAGTTTAGAGCTGGAAATAGTTTTTTATAAAAAAAAAATCTAATCCATATCAAACAACCATCTGCATGGATGCGCTGTCATAGAAGAAAATTGAGTATTGATTCAAATATCCCGTCTGTCTGTGTGAAAGGACCATAATTCATAAAACTTGTCCGCTGTATTAAATTTTTCAATTTTGACCTTAAATTCATAATCTACGATCTCAAAAATCTTTAGATACCTATTTTGAATAAAGTCAAACCATAAATCATTAAGCTCATCCACCATCTTGAATTTTTCAATTTTCCCAAAAAATTCATAATCCCCAACCTCTAAAACCCGTAGATAATTATTTTGAATAGAATCGACCATAAATCATGAAACTCGTACATCATCTTAAGTTTCTCATTTGCGACAAAAATTGTATATGTCCGACTGCTATCACCCCCGTATAATAATTTTGAATAAAATCGGACCATCAATCATAAAACTTGTCAGCCATTTTGAATAGTTGAACTTTGACGAAAAATCCATAATCTCTGACCCTAGAAACATCTAGATACCAGTTATGAATGGAATTGGTCCATAAAGCCGGCTCGCCAAACTGTTTTTTTTTATTTTGACCAAAAAATCAGAATATCCGATCCAAAAACTTCTACATATGGGTACAATTTTCAATAGAATCTTGAATTGTTTGATACTGATTTCAAATAGAATCGGACCATAAACCATCTTATTTTTTTCCTTATGAAAATGTCATAATGCATTGTCACCCATATATGAACGCCTGCAAATCTCCCATCGATTGGATAATTGGGAGTAGATGAAATTTCAAATGAAAGGTTTGACCCAAACTGACAAACAAGTGAAATCAAATAGAAACTTGAGAAAAAATCAAGGAACAAAAAAGTTTGCCTTGTACATTGTGGAAGGTTATAATTCGAGAAAAACTCTAGATTGATTGAATGTGATTTTTTGTCAAGAAAAATAATTCCCCCATGTTTCTTGACATGGTTTCTCAAATGTCACGTTTCTCACTTCTGCGTTTTTAGCTTGGCGATGACAAATCAGTCTGGACAATCTTTTTTATATTATAGATTGTAATTCCGAAACCCGTCAATATATCCCTATTTCCATGTATCATTCATACTTTTCCGTTCCCAAAGTAAGCTTCATGATGCGCCTATGAAGAATTTCCGAATCAGAAGAAATACATTTTTTTCATTTCATTTTACCTATCTTGCAACTTCTAATAATGCTTTTTTCCCTCGAGTTGACAATAATATGAAAAAAACACCAAACATATCATCAAAATTCAGTCGGTAACGGGCACATTTGTTTAATGGAACGGAATCTATATTATCACCAATGCTAGAATATAATGAAAAAACTAAAACACTAATTAAGCGTATTATAATAATTCGTATATTTGCGCCGCTAGCCGCTACGTACATAACCGTCATGTTAATATATCTTTTGATACAACGGTACTTCTGGGAAAACAAAAACCTAGACATATAAAAATACATATATGTTTAGATTAGTTCCACGACATCCTTTCCTTTAGACTATAAACAAAGGAAATATTTCCCGGTTTTTTGCATTACAACTTTCACGGGGATGAACGAAGGCTTGTGCAAAATAGTGAAATCTGATTTATTTGAAAATATTAACAGGATGTTCATGAAATCAGATGTGGAATCATCTGCGACTGAAAGATGAACTTTAGTCACCATCTTCCATCGTTCAAGATAACCTCTTGTTGGGTATTCATGTTGAAAAGGGAAACATTCTCAATTGAATATTGAATAAAAATAATTTTCTATGAATTGAAAAATCCACGATAGAAATGAAGTTATTTTTTGTGAATGTCTAACAGAAAACAACTACTTCCCTGGCTAAAGCCACACTGGACATTGAACTACATCTGATGGATATTCTGAAAGGACCCTAACTCAGAAAAAAGTTTGAAATTGAAAATTTGCATTTTCATTCAGATAGTTATTTGATTTTCTATTCCAGTCTCAATTAGGAACTCATATAAATGAATGAGGCAAAGAAGAATGTTTTCCAAAACAGAGTACTCACCAGAAATCATTTGTAACATTGACGCAAGGGAGGCATCGCATTCACTAGGTCTTCAATACATTTTTGTCGACGGAAATATATTTCACGCTTCCACGATCAACTGGAAGACCGGGAGGAATGGGAAACATATTTTCTAGAAGCAATCTCACTTTTCAAAGAAGGAAAAATGTAGAAACATTTCTTTTGGAGAGACAATTCGATTTTTTAGACATTAGAAGTTGTCATGGGGTATGATAGATTGATTTGTTTGAAAATATGAACAGGATTTTCATAAAATCAGATGTGTAATAATCCTAATTAAGACTGGAATAGATAATCAAATAACTATCTGGAAGAAAATGCAAATTTTCAATATCAGATTTTTCTTCTGAGTTAGGGTCCTTTGTTTTGCCCGGACTTACGGGGCGTTATGAATTAACACACCACACCTGTAAAACCCGACTTTCTCGTTAGATTGCGAAAATAAGCAGCGAGAGCATCGACTACCTGAAGGTGGTCGAACCGAAACTATGTACCAGGAGCGGCCTACTGGACATGTTTCATTTCTCCCTGTGCTTGGGCGTTAGTTGTTTATTCAGGAAGTACTACCGTTCAGGAGGAATTTCGAAAAACAATAATTCACCATGAAATAATAACACAAAAATAATGCACTCATAAAATGTTAAGAATATACTTATATATTGAGTAAAATGTTACACAATAATTTTCTGCAATACTCCGTACAATAAAGAGAGTGTAGCTTATTGGCAGTTAATTTTACAGTTGGCTACAAAACCGAAATAGACTTACTGAAACAAAATCTTGACATCAATTGCCACAAACGGCTAGAAATAATTCTCTTTTGAGATCTTTGTAATCTTGAAACTATGGAGATACTTTCACAGACACATGCACATTAGAAAAAAAAGGGTGGGCTTGCCATAAACATGAATATAGAGAAACTCGCATATCTCAACCTGTTTCGCACTTATTCACTGGAGTAGTTTTTTTTAAACGACAATTAGTTTTGATTTTATTATTATTTCGATCAATTCCGCGTCAATTGGTTATTTTATTTTATTCGCCCGGTATATTAGTATAGCGCGATATGGCTATGGTTTTTATGAGAGATCGTGAACCATTGAATTGCGGACTCCCGTTGTATTATCTCTGTTCTGGAAGCGTTGACAAAAATAGGCAATTTTTGGAAAAAAACAACTGTTCACTAGTACGTTCACTTGGAGCTTCAATACTTGATTTTGAAACTTTCATCATTATTGTACGATACTGTGATTCGATGGACTTCTGAACCTCACTTTTGAGAGGAACATTTGACCGTGTAACAACGATGATATGACTGGCTTGGCTACTGAACACCGAATGAGTGTTTTTATATGATAACTCGCGCTTTTATAAGATCTTCAGACCGCGACTAGCAATTATAATTATCTTCAACCATAAGTTATGGCTTTGTTTTTGTTTCTCTACGCATGAATGAATACTAAGCTGTTATTGAGCTAATTTTATTTGTCGGTCATAATAATTGATAATTGATGGATTTATTTTGTTTCTGTCATCAAAAAATATATATAAAACATAATTTTATGCCTTTTCGAGGAAGAGTTATATTTAATGGCTGTCATACTTGGTGAATTTATTGCGCGTTCTGTCGGTACAATTGCCATAAAATCGTTCCGTGATAACCCATATCGCGAGGCGATATCCCCAAATTAGAATTATTACTCTTGCTTACCATCGTTAATTTTTCCTAGATGAGTTATTTATGAATCCGGTGTACAAGGGTTATTCTTGATAATTATTTTTCTAAGTACATTTAATTGTCAATAACAACGTATGGTGTAACGAGCGTATGCTTATCAGTTCTTTCAGTCAAACATGTGAGACCTATTTGAACTTGTTTTGTAGGGAAGAAAGTTTTTTCTGTAATTACAGGGCGTAACACCTTCCAGAATATCTATCAGATGTGGTTCAATGTCCATCGTGGCTATAGCCGGGGAAGTAGTTGTTTTCTGTTAGACATTCACAGAAAATTACTCAATTTTTATCGTGGATTTTTCAATTCACAGAAAATTATTTTTATTCAAAATCCAATTGAGAATGTTTTCTTTTTCGAAGTGAAATTCTTTTGTGATTTGTAGAGATAAGTTGAGCTTTTACTTGCATCAGTGCAACAAGTGTAGGTAGGTGTTCTTTTGAATTCAAAAATGTAAGTAAAATGTCCCAAAATTTATAAGGTTCCTTCGGAAAATAAGTCCTAACGGGGGATCAAGCCGAATAATCAAAAACTATTTGAAATAGGCGCACCTAGACAGTGTCGAGACTTGCTCCAAGTGAATTTTTAAGATGGCTGCCACTTGCAATCAACATTCCATTTCTCGCCATCCATAAGAGTCATCACAATCAATAAAAAATTGCCCTCATCTATGGTAACACCTAGAAGGTGATCAATATTTGTGCCTATATATTGTTTACGCCACTGTCTATATTGCTGAGATTGATTGATGATTTTCAGAGCCTTTACCAATTTCAATGAGATTGTCACCTACGGAGTGGAGTATTGGTTCCCCTGTGTTATGAGGCCTGGGATTGTGCAGAGACAATGCAATACTCGTGAAATTAACGATACTATAATTATTAATAAAAGTGTTTCATATTATTAGCCATTTTTGTACTGGAAATAATTAGATTCGAGTAAAACTTTTACCACTAACCCCACTTAAACAACTTTATATTTCATTGACCTTACGTCACCATATCATTTCATCACGATGTTCGAATGAATATACATTTTGGATTCATGTTCTGTCATTCTGAGAGTCGCAGAGTATTCTCAAAATCATTATCTGTAGTCACAACCCCAAGCCTCATAACACAGGGGAATGAGTATTCCACTCCGTAGGTGACAATCCCATTAAAATGGGTAAAGGCTCTAAAAATCATCGATCAATCGTGGCAATAAATACAGTGGCGTTAACAATATATATAGGCAAACAAATATTGTTCACCTCTAAGGTGTATAATAAATGAGGGCAAAGTTTCATTGATTGTGATGACATCTATGGATGGCGAGTAATGAAATGTTGTTTCCAAGTGGCCCCCATTTTTTAAATTCACTTGGATCCGTGAGTCTGATGCTGTCTAAATGCCCCTGTATGCCAATAAAATTTTGAATAGTATTGGACAATAAATCACAAAACTCGTACATATATATATATATATATATATATATATATATATATATATATATATACATATATATATATATATGAATGCAAAATTTTTAAAAAAACCGATTAGTCATCACGTTGTAGGAAGTGGCAATGACTGTCCGATTATTCCTATCTGCAATGATTGGCTCGGAAAAAATCTACTACAATTCGAAACATTCTGTTCTCATTTTATTCAGCAAATAATTATGTAACTTTTCCCCAATTTGATTGCATCTGCATCTCTAACTGTTTCTGAGATCTGTTCAGTGATAATCGAATTTGTAACAGCATCTATATTTTGATTCCAAACGGATAATTTTGGAACGTCCTGGTTATCCCAAATAAAAGTATCCCGAACGAATATCGTCGACAATTTCCTCGGGTACAGCGCCTCCTGTTTTGCTTTTGTACAGAGAACTATATCAACGAATAGATTCCCATGAATAATTTGTATTTCTACAGGACCGCCATTTTTATCTAAGACCGTCAGCGCATACGTCATCTTGCGGTTCAGAAACAAAATAATTGCGGGTATACTGAAACCTTAATGAATGAGACATCAGCGAATCTTGATAGATAACACATTGTACCATACACAGAGGTGGAAAGAGACAGTTTGTCTTTGACGACTAAACTGTAAAGATCGGTATTGAATATGCACGTAAAACATAGAATATTACAATGGTAAAACAGGTAATATCTATCATCTAATCTATCTATATATCTATCTATCACTCAATTACGCTACATTTTCTCGTACTCATACCGTGTATTCAGTAACATAAAATAACCGTCTACACTGATCTGGAACTATACAATTGTACCGGAATAATACATTAAACCCAAGAAAATGTCCCAGAACTAATCAATTTACAAATATATATCTGGCATGAGTTGCAAGATTGTTATTTTCTGTACCATAATGAATGAGTTTTTCTCTTTTTTACCCATAGTTGATGATGATTTCATATAGCTGTCACTCCATACTATTGGGAATTACAGAAGCTGTCCAAGCATTTTTACAAGTTTGTCAATCAAAAGTGTGTTTTCAGTTTTTCGAAAAGCTATTTGGAATTTAAAGTTATACACGTTCGTTTTTCCAATATGTATACAATCTGTGGGTATTTATTGTTTCAAAAACATACCAGATAACATTTCTCAAGTTTATGAGAGGTCAAACATACTCTGAAATGAAATTGATTTCAGTAGTATCGTATAACGATAATATATAATCTACCTTCGATCATTCTGAAAATATTCAAGGAATAGTGGCTTAGAAGAGTTCCTAGAAATTATACTAGACAATAAGTATTCCATGATGATAGCAGTAGACTATATTGGGTATATTTTGGGCTTATTAGTCTTCATTGATAGTAAAAATTCCCGATTCAAATTCTAACGTTCCACGATCTTTCACTACAGTTGACCACTCTTATTTTATTTTTTATCGAAATCTACCAAAAATCCAGTTGGTATCTATACATCAGTAAAATACCAGGAGAGTTCTTGAAACTGACAGATCCAAAGCTCTATACTGGTCACTGTTTTCGCCGGTCTTTGGTCACTTTACTGGTAAAAGAAAGTGCAAACTTGAGTACTATCAAAAGACACAGGCGATGGAAATTTTAAATACTAAATTCAATTGGGGATTCGCTGGATAATTAGTAAAATATTGCCTAAATCCTTCTTTTGAAGGCGGCCACTACTGTTCATTCCATCCCTCCTACAAGAAAACTAAATGACAAAAAAAACATAGGAAGTGCAGAAGGAATATTTCTAGTTGTTCAGATTGTATAATAAATATTAATGTCAATGAAATTCAAAAAAACATTTGAATGTTATATTATATTTGTAAATAATAAAAATTGTAAAGAAAATTGTTGAAATTTATACTTTCAACACTTGCTCGCAATAACATCATAAAAACGCGCGCCGTCGATAGCAATTAGTTGGTAAATAGCCGCCACTAGTGAACAGTTATATTTATGTGTTGCATTTCGAGAAAAAAGTGACATAACTGCTTTTGAGTGATTGTAGCGATCCACTGCGAATGGCGCCTCTCGAACAAAAATGTACTTTCGCTCTCAATACATACCTAATATTTGAACTCATAGTCAAACTGCAATGCTCATATCAAACACTTCCTCATTAAATAGTGCGATCCAGACTATACCATTGAAGGTTGATTCTGAGTATCAATAAATGAATTATTTAGATTTGGAGAGATTTCCATGACTTTAACTTCAAAACTAACGGTATTTCAGTTTTCACCCCTTTGGGGATGAAGTATCAAAAAACCTTCATAGTGGTTACTCATGTCATCATAGTCTAGTAGAGAAGTGAGTTTCCTGCGAAAAATAGTTCCAAGCCTTCTGAATATATGAGCGATGACTCATTCGATTCGGGATGTCATTCTGACGAAAATGTGCTAGTTTTTTAACACAAAACAAAAAATAAAAATAGCCTTAGTTTTTTGGTAGTAACTCAAGAACTCTTGATGATAGATGAAATAAAAAAACAAATTCTTGAAGACGAGAGAGACTATTTACTATGAAAAATTTTGTCCCGGAGATCTATATCAATTATTTATAATTTTGATTCAACGTTGAAAATAGGGCTACGCGCGGACGTTACGGCAGGAGTACAGCACCTCTCGAGAGAGCAATTCAAATACAATATTTTTTATACTATCAAATATAAATTTAAAAATTCCAAAAAATCAAAGTATCAGCTGAACACCTGGAAGAATATAATTTCGTTATTTTGTTTTGATTGAATTTTGATAATCGGAGGCTATTGTTAATCAAGTAGTTTTGTGGGAATCACCGTTTTTATAAAAACCGAATAATTGTTTAGAATGATTCCATATTTTTTTTTGCTTTCTGGAGCACTTTTCACAAGTGTACTCAATGATATCATGCAGAAATTGATGAAAAATTTATTATTTTGTTAATTATAAATTTCTTAAGGTAACAAAATATGAGATATCGAATAAACATTGTATTTTTTTTGATATTCCACATTATTATCAGTTTTATATCTGACAAAGGCATTTCACAACGTTTATTATATTCTTTTTAAAATTGTTTCTTTTCATTTTCTCATTATTCAAATAATATATTTAGAATTTTTTTTTTCCAAAATGCGGAATTGGTTATTCTCCACCTAATAGGAAAAAATATTATTTTTTTATTAATGATTCTTTATTTAGTTAACATTTAGTTATAAACAAACTTTGATTGGCGTTAATTTTTTTTGAGAAGTACAAAAAATAACAAAAACAACCATATACCACAAACTGTGTGTGTTTCTCATATTTTGTTATCTTTAGAAATTTATAATTACCAAACTAATTAATTTTAAATATTATTGAGTACACTGTAAAATGTGCTTCAGGAAGCAAGAAATCATGGAGTCATTCTGTGAACAATTATTCGGTTTTTAATGAAATCGGCGGTTCCAAAAAAACTATTCAAACAACTATAGCCTTACATTATCAAAATTGAATGAAAAAAAAATTCCCAAAATTACATTTTTCCAATGATACATGATACAATAATTTTTTTGAATTTTTGAATTCATATTTAATAATATAAAAAATATGTTATGTGAATTGCTCTCACGAGAGGTGCTGTAGTCTAGCGTAACGCCCACGCGAAGCCCTGTTTTAATTCATCGTTGAATTAAAATTATTAATAATTGGGATAGAGTTGCGAGAGTAACATTATCACAGGAAATTTCTCCTCTTTTTCAATTTTCCCGATAATCGATAGTTTTTGAGCTTTTTCCAAAAAACTAGAACCGTTTTTATTTTTATTTCTGTTTTTTGTTGAAAAAATCGAAAAATACGACTTTTTTGGAACGTCATCCCGAATCGATTGAGTTTGATACACGGATTTTTCCTAAACAACATATGTTATAAAAGGAAAAAAAATATGATCCCATAGCGCATGGTTTGGAAAATATTTTTATTTGTGGAAATATTGGTTGAGGATTCAGTAATATATATTGATATTACTTATCATTTCATTATGAAAAAAAAACCTACCTACCTACTTTCAATTTCGAAAATGTGTTTTTAATGGTACCCCAGTTTATTTGGATCTATTTTCCTTAGTTTCCTTTCAAGAAGAATTGAATATACTATTCATTGAGCATAATGATTTCTATTCAATTTCATTATTTCCTATTATTTCAAATCCTCAATAACACAGTGAATAATTTTCTTCGGTAATATAAATAAATAATTTTGAGTAGTTTTCAAGATCTGTGAAAGAATGTTCCTCTTCCATTCGATTTTCTGTACCATTTAGAACTCTCACTTATAAGGTTTTCTTCCTAAAATATATTATTGTATCGTTATATTATTATTATCAACTAGCATTTTTCCATATGTTTTCATCTAGCTTATGGCTCAGGCTATTCCGTGATTTCGTTTCCCGTTATCCTGTTATCCCGTTATCTCGTTTGGGTGGCATAATTGATTTGACAGCGGAACTAATGCTTTGTGACGACTATTACAAATTCACCAATCCCTTTCCACCCCTGTAGATATGGCATTTTGAATAAAGTTCAACACGATTTATTTATTCGTGACAGAGAGCCAAAAACCAATTTTCATTATTCTAACATAAAAACTCACGGAACCCTAATAAACATTTTCAGCCCCCATTTCGCCCCTTTAGTAGTTGAATTTCTAAAAACACTGGAAAACAAATGTCTTCATATGTAAAAACCTCAAATATCCATTTTCATGATCCTAACTTAAAATGTTTCACCCCCCATTTGACCCCTTTAGGGTTTGTATTGCTGAAGACACTGAAATACATATTTTTTTACTGTAACAAAGACTGCAAATACCAATTTTTATGAACCCAAGTCGAAAACTAAGGGTACTCCAGTACAAACTTTCGAACCCCAGTTAACTCTTTTACCCCTTTAGGGTTGAATTTCCAATAATCTAAAAATACGTGTTTCGTTATTTGAGAAGAAAAGGCCAAAAATAGCAGTTTCCATGACTCTTACTTCAAAACTAACGGTAGTTTGATTTTCACCCCTTTAGGGATGGAGTATTGAAAAAAAACTTCTAAGTGGTTATATACTTATGTCATCATAGGGATACGCTATCAAAATTTCTGCTCTTTGTGTTGAGTTATTTGGTCTGGGCGTTAGTAATCATCAGTCATTATATATGTATAGATTATTTCAATTCATTAGTGTCTATATGTATATGTTCTGTTGACTATTTTTTGTTGGTATATTTCTAAAACAATGGGCTACCATTTTATAACATAACTTGTGTCACACACCCAAAAAATTCCATCCTTTTTTTGTACCCTTGAACAGTAGCATGTTCTGATTAAAATTGAATTCATTTGAGTCGTTTACCTGAAAATTTTTCATGATTCATCTGTAATCTTGAATCTTGGAATACCCCAGATTCCTACATTCAGTTAATATAATCCATTCTAAGCAACCTCATTCAGTAACTTTCGTGGTACACAATATAATAACCGAAACTGAATAATACGAATCAAATACAAGACACATTACGAGAATATAGATTTTCTGATAAGTGAAAAACAATGCAAGCGTTTTTTCAGGTTCACAAAATACCCAACTCACGAGAATATATTCAAGTAAGGATTCTATATGAAGATTGTTTTCATTTAATAAAATGAACAAATTGATTTTTTTTTGCTTTAGACGATAGCGGAAGTTTGGTGTCCTTTTGTTGAATATTGCATGATAATTTGTTTGAGTGATTTGTGTATAACATTGTAAAAGTACCTTTTCTGAAATGGTGAAATATCGCAATATTTCAGTGGACTCCCGAATAAATCTTGACGTAATCGCAGTAATATAAATTGCGGAATCAATGAGAAAAAGTATTTGCCAGGCTCATTCAAAATATTTGGGAGGCAATTGCAGCTTCCACAATGTATTTCGTTCGTGCGCGGAAAGAATACATGTTTCTTGATGACAATCTAAAATGAATGATATTTGTATGCATCCCCTGTGTTGCCAAATTGGGGGAAGCCCAGTGACCTTCGAAAGTATACATTTCAAACACTATAACATAAACAAAGTATATAAGCAGCGCACTTCAGCGGCGAGGGACTGCACTAAATTTTAAATGGCTATCAAAAATCGGGCAATTTGGACTCCTCCATATTTTTGTGGTAAAGTGTTTGTTACTATGTTACATGTCGTGTGCGACATTTTTAAAGGGTAGTTACCGGGCGTCCGTATATCGGAGGCTCGGTGACATCGGAGTCTCAGTGAACCTCAAAATTAACAAGGCCGGAGGCCCACTTATACCGTATATATATATATATATATATATATATATATATATATATATATATATATATATATATATATATATATATATATATATATATATATATATATATATATATATATATATATATATATATATAGAGTAGTTGGTAGGAAATTGTTGTCCGTGAGAAGTTATGAGAAAAGAATTTGTGGCATACTGGACAAATCATTAAATCAAAGAAAAAAAGCATCCTCGGGTGGGACTCGAACCCACGACCCTCTGCTTTCCAGGCATTCACCCCCACTGAGCTACCGAGGCTAGTGAATCGACACACACCTGCGAACACTTTAATTCCTTAATTTAATGTGAATGTTGGAAAAATGAATCGAAAATCGAACGTACTTATCAATGCCGTCGAGACCCGGTACCTATTCAACCCAGCATCATTGTCGACTTGACGATTTCAGTAGAAGATGTCTAGGAAGGTGATCTCCAACCACTGACAAGATTTAGCCAAATATATTTGTGAAAGTGGGAAATTATTGTCCGAGAGAAATCATGAAGAAGGAATTTCTGGCATAATGGACAGATTATTAAATTAAAGAAAAAAAGCATCCTCAAGTGGGACTCGAACACACAACCTTATGTTTTCCAGACATACACTCTCACCACTGAGCTATCGAGGCTATAGGAAACTTTGACAAAGAAAACGAGATTGCCGACCCCGACAACCCCCCCATACCAATTTTGAATCGAATCGGACCATAATCACAAAACTTTTCCACCATCTTGAAGCCGCCATCGTAAGTTTATGAATTTTCACAAAAAAACATAATTTTCGACCCCGAAAACCCCCATACCAATTTTGAATCAATCGGACCATAATCACAAAATTGTCCACGATCTTGAAGCCGCCATCTTAAATGTAAGAATTTTTATGAAAAATTCGTAATCTCCGACCTCGAGTACCCCCATTCACCAATTTCGAATCGAATCGGAACATAATCACAAAACTCGTCTGCCATCGTGGAGCCGCTATTTCGAATTTATGAATTTTGACAAGAAATGCATAATCTTCGACCCCGAAAACCCCCACAGATCAATTTTGAATCGGACCATAAAAAAAACTCTCGTCCGCCATTTGTGTTTTTTCTGTGAAAAAATGTCATAATGCATTGTCACCGGAGTTATGAATACCTGCAAAATTGCAAATTATTCGGACGACTACAAGTCGGTCAACATTCACTTGGAAGATTTGATCCTAACGAACGAACGAACGAACTAACACGTGAAACGAAATAGGTAACTAATAAAGAACTTGTTAAAGACAAGCTTCCATGTAAGCCGGGTACTAAAACGTATTAAATGAATGGGAGTAATCGCTGACAATGATTTGATGATTTTTTGTTGAATTATTTGATTTCAAAAAGATTGTCGCGCGAAGTATTTATGGAAATAGATACCAATTTATTATGTGGGCACTGAATGGTGTGTAGGTAACAACTTGTCAAATATTAATTTTATTACAATTCGCGCGACAAGCTTGTTGAAACCAAATAATTCAACAAAAAGTTATTGAATCATTGTGATCGATGATTTATATTTATTTTATACGTTTTAGTGCACGGCGTGAATGAAAGCTTGTCTGTCAGAGGTTTTTTTATGAGATATTGATTTTGTTCGTTTCAGTTAGTTCGCCTCAATCTGTTAATTTCCAATACAGCATCGTTATTACAAGGTCTCTTCCCTGTAAGTTTCGAGCTGAAAGAAATCATGATCTCCGACCCCAAAAAGTCCCACACACTAAGCTTGTATAGAATCTGACCATAATCACAGAACTCGTCCATCATCCTGAAGTCACCATCTTGAATTCATAGATTTTGACAAAAAATTCATAATTTCCAAACCTGAAAACCCCCACATACCAGTTTTGAATGCAATATGAGCATAATCAGAAAATTCGTCTGCCATCTTGGAGCCGCCATCTTGAATTTATGAATGTTGACAAAAAAACATAATCTCCGACTTCAAAAACCCCCACATACCAATTTGGAATCGAATCGAACCAAAATCACACAATTCGTCTGCCAGTTCGGAGCCGCCATCTTGACTTTATGAATGTTCACAAAAAAACATTATCTCCGACCCCGAAAACCCCCACATACTAATTTGAATCGAATCGAACCAACATCACATTGTCCGCCATTTGAGCCGCCATCTTAAATTTATGAATGTTCAAAAACATAATCTCGATTCCGAAACCCTCACATACCATTTGAATCGATCGACCAACATCACAACTGTCCGCCATCTTGACCGCATCTTAAATTTATGAATGTTGACAAAAACATATTCGACTTCGAAAACCCCACATACCAATTTAGATCGATTGAACCAAAATCCCAATATTGTTCGCATCTTGACTATCTTGAATTTATGAATGTTGACAAAATTCATAATGTCCGACTCCAACCCATATACAATTTTGAATGGAATTGGACCATAATCACAAAACTCGTCCGCCATTTCGAATTCATGAATTATGTATATATAACTATATATATATATATATATACATTTATATATAAATATATATATATATATATATATATATATATTTATATATAAATATATATTTATATATATATATATATATATATATATATATATATATATATATATATATATATATACTTATATATAAATATATATTTATATATATATATATATATATATATATATATATATATATATATATATATATATATATTTAATTCATGAATTCGAAATGGCGGACAAGTTTTGTGATTAGGGTCCGTTTCCATTCAAAATGGTATTGGATATTTTGTCGAATTATGTTTTTTTGGTCAAACTTCATAATTCGAAATGCGGCTCAAATGGCGACGAGTTTGTTATTATGGTCCGATTCGATTCAAAATTGGATAGGGGTTTTCGGGTCGGACATTAGAATTTTGTCAACATTCATAAATCCAAGATGCGGCTCCAAATGGGCTCAAGATGGCGAACGAATTGTGTGATTTTGGTTCATTTCGATTCTAAATTGTATGGGGTTTCGAAGTCGGAGATTATATTTTTGTCAACATTCATAAATTTAAGATGGCGGATCCAAATGCACGTTGTGATGTTGGTTCGATTCGATTAAATTGGTATGTGGGGTTTCGGGGTCGGAGATTATGTTTTTGTGAACATTCATGAATTCAAGATGGCGGCTCCAAGATGGCGGACGAATTTTGTGATTATGCTCATATTCCATTCAAATTGTTATGTGGGGGTTTTGAAGTCGAAGATAATGTTTTTTTGTCAACATTCATAAATTCAAGATGGCGGCTCCAAAATGACGGACGAATATTGTGATTATGCTCATATTTCATTCAAAATTGGTATGTGGGGGTTTTCAGGTTCGGAGATTATGAATTTTTTGTCAAAATCTATGAATTCAAGATGGCGACCTCAGGATGACGGACGAGTTCTGTGATTATGGTCAGATTCTATTCAAGCTTAGTGTGTGGGACTTTTTGGGGTCGGAGATTTCTTTCAGCTCAAAACTTACAGGGAAGAGACCTTGTAATAACGAACAAAATCAATATCTCATAAAAAAACTTTGACAGACAAGCTTTATTTACGCCGTGCACTAAAACGTATAAAATAAATATAAATCATCGATCACAATGATTTAATAAATTTTTGTTGAATTATTTGGTTTCACCAAGCTTGTCGCGCGAATTGTAATAAAATTAATATTTGACAAGTTGTTACCTACAAACCATTCAGTGCCCAAATAATTAATTGGTATCTATCTCCATAAATACTTCGCGCGACAATCTTTTTGAAATCAAATAATTCAACAAAAAATCATTAAATCATTGTCAGCGATTACTTCCATTCATTTAATACGGCTTACATGAAAGCATGTCTTTAACAAGTTTTTCATTAGTTACCTATTTATATATATATATATATATATATATATATATATATATATATATATATATATATATATATATGAAAGGGTAGTCTTTGCTGACTAGTTAGGATATAAACTGGTTGATAGTGGGGAATGCAGCAACGTCAAGAAGAAAACTCTTGTAAGTTTGTCCAAGCTCTCGGAATTTATTTATTCCATCATCAGGGAACTAAGATTATAAAATATTATACATATGACAACTTAGGTGAGATTGGATGACACGATGTTCATTACAAAATATTTATTGTCTTTTGACATTATGGTAATAAATAATGAGAAATTTAAAACAGCGAATTGAACTAATGTTCGATTACCACACTTATATGTTACACATTATAAATAAACATGTTAAAATATCATCAACCATGTGGTTGGAATCAAAACTGGCAGGTCAGAAATCGAATTCACATTTAGACAATTGTATGTGACATTGACAATTGACATTGACGCATGTCAAGTAATATTTATGCCATCCAGGGCGCCAACTGAGACAGTGGTACCAACTGGTGTGGTTAGGATTTTCTTAAATGTTGGAAATGAGAATTATGATATATATATATATATATATATATATATATATATATATATATATTGTTATGTTATGAAAAACCAGTTAAATATTTTAAAAAGAAATAAACCACAAAAAAGAATAATTATTGATTAGTTATTAGTTCCAAGAGACTTTTTTTTGAATAACTTTTGAAGTTCTATTTATTTATTAGCCTTTGTATAATATGGATAGATACAGAATGTCAAAGTACGATAAAACGATCAATCGTATACACTGTCAAAATTATCATAACCCATAATTGTTCAAAAGACAACTAAAAGTCTAAATTTTACAAAATTTGCAAGAATAAAAGGAAATCAACACATTTATAAACTTGAAACACACTGTACATGAAATTGTAGCTAACTAAAAGTAGCCAATGAGAGAATAGCAAACGTCTTTATGGATATAGCCAATCAGAGAATAGATGGTCAGGTGAAAAGTTAGAAATTGTGAGAGAATAGCAACGAGAGGGTATCATAAGCAATTATTATTAGAATTTGTAAATAGTAATAAGTATGGAAAAATAGCTCGATATATAAATTGAGTTAGATAAATATAAACAGTGAAAAGTGACAATTTAGTGCGCGAATTCAAAAATTCAAATAGGAAAACAACAGAAAAAGATGTATCTAAGCGACAAAGAAACAAAGCCTCGGAGGAGATGAAAAAATATTTCCAAGCAGATAACACGCACAAATTTTATTAATAAGAAAATGGAATAATTCCATCATTTGGGAAACAAAAACAAATATTACCTTAATGATATAATATAACCACGAATCCTGATGCTGATTTCCACATCTATATCGTTCCTGATACTGGTATTGCAGTCCTGACAGCGAATGAACAGAGGAGACATCCTGTTTCATGGTATAGTTTGAACACCAACAGTTCCAACCAGGTATGAGAACTTTCATAGTGTATTTCCGGTCCAGAACTATTTCTCAAATAACCAATTGCACATTCGAAGAACGCTATTTCACTTTACTTTGAACAATAACAGAAAATTTTACATTCACGAAAAGTGAGGTTCTGTTTATATATCCAAGATCTGATTTATCATTATTATTCGTGAATATTTGTTTGATTCACTCTAGTAATGAGTTATTTCTCGTAGGCCAGGTAATTTTAAGTCTTCCTGAATAAAGGAGATAATTGTTTTTGATATTTGGTTGTTTATTTTCTCACAATAATCAACTAACATAACAAAGATCATTCAATAAACTGAAGTTAGTCACCAGTGGCAGTGTAGCTATTGCTTTGAACCGGCCACCTTTTGAGAAAAGAGCGAACCAGCTGTTGTCTAGCCGTTGCAAGGAAAATAATAATTGTTGGTAGCGTGACGAGAGAACAGTGACGTTCGCTGGCAATTATTATTACAGGGGCAGAAATATCTATTTATATCATATAAATTTGGCTCTTAAAGAATCACGAAAAATATTAGCTTCATTCATTATATAAAAACAATCTTTATAATTACCAAATTCTCATATCATAACAATTTGGCGCCGCAACGTAGTGGCAAAGTAAGGGCAATATATCATTTCAAAGTAAATAAAGGCAAAGTAAAGGCAATAGTATTTAATAATATTTATCAGGGCGAGAAAAGGCGAGACAACGCAGAGTAAGGGAAAGTAAAGAAAGAAAAATATTATTTCTTAATAACACTGGGTGAACATTAGCAATTGACATTTCAAAGTATAAGACTAAATATAGGTGAATAAAAAATGGATTTGAGAGATGGTAAGAAAGTTGGCTTGGAAGAAGGTGCAGAAGGTAGAGATAGGGGTGATCAGGAAGAAGGTGAGAGTAGTAATGTGAGAGAGAGAGAAATAAAAAGTGAAAGTACAGGAATGGAAAGTAATAAAATGTTAGAAAAATTTTAGAAAATATGGCAAGTATGAGAAATGATTTGAAAAATGATATGAATGAAAATATGGCAAGAATGGATGAGAAAATGGATAAAAATTCAGCAAGTATGAAAATTGAAATGAATGAAAATATGGTAAGAATGAATGAAAATATAGGAAGTATAAAAGATGAAATAAAACAAATGAAAGAAAATACAGGAAATATGAGAAATGAAATGAAAGAGCAAATAGAAAGAATGAAAGATAGAATAATAGAAAGTATGGAAAAATTTTTCAAAGAAAGTAGTGAAGGAATATGTAAACCATTAGAAACAAGTAGTGAGAAAAATGAAAGTCAAGGGATAGTTATACAAAAAACAGATGATAGCAATAATTTTTTAGAAAAATGTAATAAACAAATACAAAATATAACAATGAATAATGATCACAAAAATAATGAGTTTATAGATAATATAAATGTGAATAATAAAAATTTTCAAATGCAAAAGAAGAAAATAAATAATAAAGTGAAAATAATGAAAATATATGACAGGAACATGGTAAAATGAATTTTGAATTGCAAAAAGGAACGAAAATGATAAATAATTATAATGAAAATAAATGATATGAACGTGGCTAACAAAAATTTTGAGTTGAAAAAAGGAAATATAAATGAAAAATAATAGTAATGCAAATCAATGACATCTACAGGGGGAATAGAATGTTTGAAATGAAAGGAAATAATATAAATAATGAAATAATAATAATAATAAATAGTAAAATGTCAAAAAAAAAATAGGAAAAATTAATATAATTAACTTAACAAGAAAAGGAAAATTATAAAAATAAAATATTAAAATATTAATATAAAATGTAATTAAAATTTAAAAAAAAAGAAATAATAAATTGTAGATTAACAAATTTGATAGGCAAGTTGAGGAATAAAAATGGAAAAAAGTTAAAAAAATAATTTGATAAATAGGTATGATTCCAGAAATATTTGAATAAAATAAAATGGAAAACAAAATAAAAAAAAAATAAAGAAAAGTACAAAACAACATAAATATTTCAAGAAAGAAAACAAAATTAAAAAAAAAAAAAAAAATAAAGTAAAGTGAAAAACAATATAGATTTAAAAAAGGAAAAATATAGAAATGGATAATAAATAATGTGAATTTTGAAGAAAAATGGAAAGAAATGAAGATTAAAAATATTTTGTGATAAAATGAATGTATGTGGAAATGAAAGTGGATATGATAATAATAATAATACTAAAGAAGTATATTATAATAAATATGAAAATTTATGAATTATAAATGAATATAATATGTTAATTATGTATGAATAATGAAAAAGCGAAAGAGTATATGCACAAAATAAAAGTAAATGAAATGAGAGATTCAGATAAATAAAATATCCAATTCAATATGAATATAAAGAACAACTGAAGGAAAAGATAGGAAAAATAATAAAATAGTATAATTGGAAAGAGTACCAGTAATTGTAAAATCGATAATTGAGAATAATATCAGTATAAAATATAAAATGAAAGTAAGATAATCATAAAATATAAAATGTCATATATTAAGATATCTAGAAAAGTTTTCTCTCTTCATCCGAAAAGAAGTCCATAATCAAGTTTTTCTGGAACAACAATAACGTAGTACTAGTAGTTGTAAATAATTGTTGTTTGTAGAACTTGTTTTTCGGGAAATCCAGCAAAGTAGTTTTTGAAAGTAGAAAAATAGTATTAGTTAAAGAAAAATTAAAAAAAAAAAAAAATTTTAATTTTATATTTTAAAAAGAAATAAACCACAAAAAAGAATATTTATTGATTAGTTATTAGTTCCAAGAGATTTTTTTTGGATAACTTTTGAAGTTCTATTTATTTATAAGCCTTTGTATAATATGGATAGATACAAAATGTCAAAGTACATAAAACGATCAATTGTATACACTGTCAAAATTATCATAACCCATAATTGTTCAAAAGACAACTAAAAGTCTAAATTTTACAAAATTTGCAAGAATAAAAGGAAATCAACACATTTATAAACTTGAAACACACTGTACATGAAATTGTAGCTAACTAAAAGTAGCCAATGAGAGAACAGCAAACGTCTTTATGGATATAGCCAATCAGAGAATAGATGGTCAGGTGAAAAGTTAGAAATTGTGAGAGAATAGCAACGAGAGGGTATCATGAGCAATTATTATTAGAATTTGTAAATAGTAATAAGTATGGAAAAATAGCTCGATATATAAATTGAGTAAGATAAATATAAACAGTGAAAAGTGACAATTTAGGGCGCGAATTCAAAAATTCAAATAGGAAAACAACAGGAAAAAGATGTATCTAAGCGACAAAGAAACAAAGCCTCGGAGGAGATGAAAAAATATTTCCAAGCAGATAGCACGCACAAATTTTATTAATAAGAAAATGGAATAATTCCATCATTTGGGAAACAAAAACGAATATTACCTTAATGATATAATATAACCACGAATCCTGATGCTGATTTCCACATCTATATCGTTCCTGATACTGGTATTGCAGTCCTGACAGCGAATGAACAGAGGAGACATCCTGTTTTATGGTATAGTTTGAACACCAACAGTTCCAACCAGGTATAAAAACTATCATAGTGTATTTCCGGTCCAGAACTATTTCACAAATAACCAATTGCACATTCGAAAAACGCTATTTCACTTTACTTTGAACAATAACAGAAAATTTTACATTCGCGAAAAGTGAGGTTCTGTTTATATATCCAAGATCTGATTCATCATTATTATTCGTGAATATTTGTTTGATTCACTCTAGTAATAAGTTATTTCTCGTAGGCCAGGTAATTTTTAGTCTTCCTGAATAAAGGAGATAATTGTGTTTGATATTTGGTTGTTTATTTTCTCACAATGATCAACTAACATAACAAAGATCATTCAATAAACTGAAGTTAGTCACCAGTGGCAGTGTAGCTATTGCTTTGAACCGGCCACCTTTTGAGAAAAGAGCGAACCAGCTGTTGTCTAGCCGTGGCAAGGAAAATAATAATTGTTGGTAGCGTGACGAGAGAACAGTGATGTTCGCTGGCAATTATTATTACAGGGGCAGAAATATCTATTTATATCATATAAATTTGGCTCTTAAAGTATCACGAAAAATATTAGCTTCATTCATTATATAAAAACAAATTTATATTTTTCAATTCATCAAAACATAACAATATATATATATATATATATATATATATATATATATATATATATATATATATATATATATATATATATATATATATATAGTATAAGTGGGCCTCCGGCCTTGTTAATTTTGAGGTTCACTGAGACTCCGATGTCACCGAGCCTCCGATATACGGACGCCCGGTAACCACCCTTTAAAAATGTCGCATACGACATGTAACATAGTAACAAACACTTTGCCACAAAAATATGGAGGAGTCCAAGTTGCCCGATTTTCGATAGCCATTTAAAATTTAGTGCAGTCCCTCGCCGCTGAAGTGCGCTGCTTATATACTTTGTTTATGTTATAGTGTTTGAAACGTATACTTTCGAAGGTCACTGGGCTTCCCCCAATTTGGCAACACAGGGGATGCACACAAATATCATTCATTTTAGATTGTCATCAAGAAACATGTATTCTTTCCACGCACGAACGAAATAAATTGTGGAAGCTGCAATTGCCTCCCAAATATTTGAGAATGAGCCTGGTAAATACTTTTTCTCATTGATTCCGCAATTTATATTACTGCGATTACGTCAAGATTTATTCGGGAGTCCACTGAAATATTGCGATATTTCACCATTTCAGAAAAGGTACTTTGACAATGTAATACACAAATCACTCAAACAATTTCTCATACAAGATTCAACAAAAGGACACCAAACTTTCGCTATCTTCTCAAGCAAAAAAATAATAATTTCTTTCTTTCATTGAATGAAAAGAATCTTCATATAGAATCCCTACTTGAATATATTCTCGTGTGAGTTGAGTATTTTGTGAACCTGAGAAAACGCTTGCATTGTTTTCCACATATCAGAAAATCTATATTCCCGTAATGTGTCTTGTATTTGATTTGTATTATTCAGTTTCGGTTATTATATTGTGTACCACGGAAGTTACTGAATGAGGTTGCTCAGATTGGATTATTAATTAACTGAATGTAGGAATCTGGGGTATTCCAAGGTTCAAGATTACAGATATATCATGAAAAATTTTCAGGTAAACGACTCAAATGAATTCAATTTTAATCAGAACATGCTACATTCAAATGTACAAAAAAAGGATGGAATTTTTTGGGTGTGTGACACGAGTTATGTTATAAAATCAGTGGCCCATTGTTTTAGAAATATACCAACAAAAAATAGTCAACAGAACATATACATATAGACACTAATGAATTGAAATAATCTATACATATATAATTACATGTCCTGACTGATTGATTCACTAACTTCAACGCCCAGACCAAATAACTCAACACAAAGAGCTGAAATTTTGATAGCGTATTCCTATGATGACATGACTATATAACCAAGTTTTTTTCAATACTCCATCCCTAAAGGGGTGAAAATCACAATACCGTTAGTTTTGAAGTAAGAGTCATGGAAACTGCTATTTTTGGCCTTTTCTTCTCAAATAACGAAACACGTATTTTTATATTATTGGAAATTCAACCCCTAAAGGGGTAAAAGGGTTGAATGGGGTTCGAAAGTTTGTACTGGAGTACCCTTAGTTTTCGACTTGGGTTCATAAAAATTGGTATTTCAGTGTCTTCAGCAATCCAAACCCTAAAGGGGTCAAATGGGGGGTGAAACATTTTAAGTTAGGATCATGAAAATGGATATTTGAAGTCTTTTTACATATGAAGACATTTGTTTTCCAGTGTTTTTAGAAATTCAACTACTAAAGGGGCGAAATGGGGGCTGAAAATGTTTATTAGGGTTCCGTGAGTTTTTGAGTTAGAATAAGGAACATTGGTGTTTTGGCTCTCTGTCACGAATAAATAAATCGTGTTAAACTTCATTCAAAATGCCATATCTGCAGGGGTGGAAAGGGATTGGTGAATTTGTAATAGTCGTCACAAAGCATTACTTCCGCTGTCAAATCAATTATGCCACCCAAACGAGATAACGGGATAACAGGATAACGGGAAACAAAATCACGGAATAGCCTGAGCCATAAGCTAGATGAAAACATATGGAAAAATGCTAGTTAATAATAATATAACAATACAATTATATATTTTAGGAAGAAAACCTTATAAGTGAGAGTTCTAAATGATACAGAAAATCGAATGGAAGAGGAACATTATTTCACAGATCTTGAAAACTACTCAAAATTATTTATTTATATTACCGAAGAAAATTACTCACTGTGTTATTGAGGATTTGAAAGAATAGGAAATAATGAAATTGAATAGAAATCATTATGCTCAATGAATAATTTTCATTATCTAAGAATTAGAAAAATAAAATATATTTTCCAAACCAAGGGAATTTTTTTAAAAAAAAAAAAAAAAATTTCCTTTTATAACATATGTTGTTTAGGAAAAATCCATGTATCAAACTCAATCGATTCGGGATGACATTCTAAAAAAGTCGTATTTTTCGATTTTTTAACAAAAACGGAAATAAAAATAAAAATTTTTTGGAAAAAGCTCAAAAACTATCGACTATCGGGAAAATTAAAAAAGAGGAGAATTTCCTGTGATAATGTTACTCTCGCAACTCTATCCCAATTATTAATAATTTTAATTCAACGATGAATTAAAACAGGGCTTCGCGTGGGCGTTACACTGAACTACAGCACCTCTCGAGAGAGCACTTCACATAACATATTTTTCATATTATTAAATATAAATTTAAAAATTCCAAAAAATTATTGTATTATGTATCATTGGAAAAATGTAATTTTGGGAATTTTTTTTTCATTCAATTTTGATAATGTAAGGCTATCGTTATTTGAGTAGTTTTTTTGGAACCGCCGATTTCATTAAAAACCGAATAATTGTTCACAGAATGACTCCATGATTTCTTGCTTCCTGAAGCACATTTTACAGTGTACTCGATTATATCACGCTATAAAATTGTTTAAAAGTTACTTAGTTTGGTAATTATAAATTTCTAAAGATAACAAAATATGAGAAACACACACAGTTTTTTGTATATGGTTGTTCTTGTTATTTTTTGTACTACTCAAAAAAAATCAACGCCAATCAAAGTTTGTTTATAACTAATTGTTAACTAAATAAAGAATTATTAATAAAAAAAATAATATTTTTCTATTAGGTGGAGAATAACCAATTCCGCATTTTGGAAGAAAAAAAAATTCTAAATATATTATTTAAATAATGAGAAAATGAAAAAAACAATTTTAAAAGGATATAATAAACGTTGTGAAATGTCTTTGTCAGACATAAAACTGATAATAATGTGGAATATCAAAAAAAATACAATGTTTTTTCGATATCTCATATTTTGTAAATTTTTGAAATTTTAAATTAACAAAATAATCAATTTTTTATCAATTTCTGCATGATATCATTGAGTACACATGTAGAATGTGCTCCAGAAAGCAAAAAAAAATATGGAGTCATTCTCTAAACAATTATTCGGTTTTTATAAAAACGGTGATTCCCACAAAACTACTTAATTAACAATAGCCTCCGATTATCAAAATTCAATGAAAACAAAATAACGAAATTATATTCTTTCAGGTGTTCAGCTGATACTTTGTTTTTTTTAAATTTTTAAATTTATTTTCGATAGCCGATTATCAAACTGTACTCCTGCCGTAACGCCCGCGCGTAGCTTTTAAAAATATTGTATTTGAATTGCTCTCTCAAGAGGTGCTGTACTCCTGCCGTAACGCCCGCGCGTAGCCCTATTTTCAACGTTGAATCAAAATTATAAATAATTGATATAGATTTCCGTGACAGAATTTTTCATAGTAGATAGTCTCGTCTTCAAGAATCTGTTTTTTTATTTGATCTATCATCAAGAGTTCTTGAGTAACTACCAAAAAACTAAGGCTGTTTTTATTTTTTGTTTTGTGTTGAAAAACTAGCACATTTTCGTCAGAATGACATCCCGAATCGAATGAGTCATCGCTCATATATTCAGAAGGCTTGGAACTATTTTTCGCAGGAAACTCACTTCTCTACTAGACTATGATGACATGAGTAACCACTATGAAGGTTTTTTGATACTTCATCCCCAAAGGGGTGAAAATGAAAATACCGTTAGTTTTGAAGTTAAAGTCATGGAAATCTCTCCAAATCTAAATAATTTATTAATTGATACTCAGAATCAACCTTCAATGGTATAGTCTGAGGTTTTAATGGATCGCACTATTTAATGAGGAAGTGTATGATATGAGCATTGCAGTTTGACTATGAGTTCAAATATTAGGTATGTATTGAGAGCGAAAATACATTTTTGTTCGAGAGGCGCCATTCGCAGTGGATCGCTACAATCACTCGAGAGCAGTTATGTCACTTTTTTCTCGAAATGCAACACATAAATATGACTGTTCACTAGTGGCGGCTATTTACCAACTAATTGCTATCGACGGCGCGCGTTTCTATGATGTTATTGCGAGCAAGTGTTGAAAGTATAAATTTCAAAGTAAGTTTTAGAAATGTAATTTCAAGTCAACAGTTGAATTGAACGTTGATTACTTCAGATGCTGGTGTTAAGAGTCAGCAATTTTCTTTACAATTTTTATTATTTACAAATATAACATTCAAATGCTTTTTTGAATTTCATTGACATTAATATTTATTATACAATCTGAACAACTAGAAATATTCCTTCTGCACTTCCTATGTTTTTTTTGTCATTAAGTATTCTTGTAGGAGGAATGGAATGAACAGTTGTGGCCGCCTTCAGAAGAAGGCTTTTGGCAATATTTTACTAATTATCCAGCGAATCCCCAATTTAATTTAGTATTTAAAATTTCCATCGCCTGTGTCTTTTGATAGTACTTAAGTTTGCACTTTCTTTTAGCAGTAAAGTGACCAAAGACCGGCGAAAACAGTGACCAGTATAGAGCTTTGGATCTGTCAGTTTCAAGAACTCTCCTGGAATTTTACTGATGTATAGATACCAACTGGATTTTTGATAAATTTCGATAACAAATCAAATAAGGTGGTCAACGTAGTGGAAGATCGTGGAACGTTAGGATTTGAATCGGGAATTTTTACTATTAATGAAGACTAATAAGCACAAAATATACCCAATATAGTTCACTGCTTTCATCATGGAATACTTATTGTCTAGTATAATTTTAAGGAACTCTTCTTCGAATATTTTCACCATTCCTTGAATATTTTCAGAATGATCGAAGGTAGATTATATATTCTCGTTATACGATACTACTGAAATAAATTTCATTTCAGAGTATGAAGCAAAATTCAAACTTTCAACTACCGAATAAACTTTTCAACAGGCCGTGTGATTTGTTATCATGCTGTGGAATTGAATATTGACTGAAAAATTGGCAACAGTGTCAGGAGGCCCAGTAAATACACAATAGCTTCAAAAGGAGGCCAAGTTACATAAACTCCCAAAAAACGTATGTAACATATACAGAGGAGGCTAACTAGCCTGAGATAGTGGCGGAGGCTGAGTGGGCTATTAACTGTTTGCTTTGTATAAACACGTGGATGCTTGGTGGGCCGAGTATGAAACGGAAGCTGAGTTGGTCTATATAGATATATATATATATATATATATATATATATATATATATATATATAGCTGTGAGGAGAATAAAGTTCAATATTGGTTAAAAAGTTAAGTTTACAATGTAATTGTAGCAGAGTATCATGAGCGTACAGGGTATGTCTTATTGAAAAACCACACACTGTTGGATTATTGGTTTTTGCATAATTGCAATTTGAATTTTTTATTGCACTTTATTGCAGCAGACCTGGATGCGTTGTGGGTGGTCCGAATTCAATAGTTCTAAGATATTTTGAGAGTTGAAGTATAGTACTACAAAATGACTATCATCGTTTTGCGATAAAATGCTGCGAAATAGGTGAGGAATACTTGAAAACATGAATGCATGAAAGCTGTTCAGGAGTGGGGGTAGAGCAGAAGATTCATAATGGGCGCAGCGCGCTTGTTTTACTATACATACGCTCCTCCGCGTCTGCTGCTCTGCCCCCACTACTCAGCCGCTTTCACGCACTCGCCCATTTTTGGTCACGTTTGCAAGTATCTTTCACCTATTTTCTAGCATTTTAACGTAAAATCAGAATACATATATTTTGATACTATGCTTTTACTCTCGAAATATTTTTGAAAAATTGGAAACGAACCACCTGTGACGCATCCAGGTCTGCTACAATAAAATGCATAAAAAATGCAGATTGCAATTATGCCAAAACTAATGATGCGACAGCGCCTGAGTTTTTCATATTAATCACTACTATGTTGTGCAAAGCCTGCACTACAACTCAAAAAGTGGCGAAGTTATGATTTTTCTCAGTTACTAATAATCCGATCGAGTCGCGTTTGGGCTCATTTTGTTGCATTTCAATACTCTACAATTCGTCCATTGTGAGTATCGAGAATGTTTCATTAGTTTTCAAGTTAGAAGTCAAAAACGATTGAAAAACATGCTTTTAAGTGTTTATAACAAATTGAGCAATGACAGTTAGAGTAAGAAACGTAACAGGATATAACTACAAACCGCTTTTCGTATGATGGCAAAGTCGGTTTCCTGGTAGTATTTTTGTCACAGGATCGATAGAGCAGGAAATCTCTCCATTCAAGACCCGGGATTCTGGAACTCCTTGCGAAGCGAATCAATTTCCTGGGAGCTGAGTTCCTGATGTCTAAGGGCGTTAATGAAACCTCTTCGAGGAACTTCTGCAAAAAACGCCGGCAGTCTATGGCAAAGCAAGTGTTCTGCAGTTCCAGCATAGTTGAATGTCTGATCTACCAATTTTTTCAGAAGTGATTCCTCAGACAACAATGTCCGGAAAAGCGGTCCTGTTACCAGTTTCATGTCTTCCTTGTCCGATTTGAGAAGCTGTTCAGCTTTCTTTGGCGATGGGCTCAGAAACCTTCTTGCTTGTCTTTGTCCTGGAATCATATTCAAGTGGGTTTTGATTTGGACAGCTTCCCAGCGCCGAAACTTTTCCTTGATATGGGCGTTTGAAAGACCACAGAAGGGACCTGGACCAGGAAATCGAGTGTTTGCCCACTCCTTGGCAATGCTGTCTGCATATTTATTGCCTGGCACCCTTGTAAGATTGACCTGATTGTTCGTAGCCAGTTGTCTTAGCCCAGCAAACACGTTACATCTCTTGGCAGTTTCGCGAAGTCTCAAATTGCATATTAAAAGATAACTTCATTGTGATTACGCATATTTGTTAAAAACATATTTATTTTGCGACATTGCTTTGTTAACAAAAATCCGAAATTGCAGTGACAGCAATTTGAGGATATTAATAAATAACCACAATGCCATCTCCACAGAAAGTGGTAAATTTCTAGTTGAGAATTTTGTCATCGAGCAACATCGCAATGAAATCTTTTTGAGAACATCACAATTTTAACATGAATTGGATGATATTGCAATTTCTTTTTGAGTGTGTCACTTTATATCCCCAATTGTCGAGAAAGTAAGTGGTAAATCTATGCACAGTTGGGCCTCGCTGTCTACGATTCTATCTCGATCTCTCTCAGAGGGCAGGTGTTCTCTGACTTGACGGTTGACGGTCACAGGTCGCTGATCTTTACTCTTTACCAGTCTTATTCAAGCAATGCAGTGAGTGAGTGATTGCACTTTTACATTATTTTATTCTCAAATATTAATAATTGACGATTATATACGAACTATTAGACAATTAATTATATTACAGTTTCATCAAGCCAGAGGTAAGTTACCTATTTCATTATACATGGTCCTTAATTAGGTTTCCAAGTATGATTTGTGAATTTTTTTTTCGTCATGAGTGATATAAAATGGCGTGTAATTTTCATTTTATGAATGTAGGGATACTGAGGAAAAATGATATAATTTTCAAGTATTGAATCGCATAATGATTTCAGTTTTTTTATGAGTTTAGAATCGGAAATTCAGTCGAGAAATGTAAAATAAATTTGAGTTTGGGTACCTATATCTCATCATGAAGTATATGGATATTTCTCAAAAGTTTACATCTGGCTTCCTTTATCAAATCTATAAATTCATGCTGTAATGTATTTTATCTCGGTCGGTTTTTTCCCACGTGGGTATATAAAATCACTAAATTCGAAATTTCAGAGTTTGAGGTGCAGGATGTTCGTTGTTTTGATCTATCATTTTGAAGCCTACATGGGGAAAACAATTCTTGAGCTTATTTTGGTCTATAATTTTCCACAACCAAAAACAAATCAATAGATTCAATCTAAAAAATCTATAAAGTGTAGAAGGGCAACCAAGTTTCTTATCAGTCTTGAGAAGCTATATCTACCCTCAAGCTCTGAAATATTCGATAGATATAAATAATATTCACCATGGTTTTGAAAACATATATGGATAAAGTCTCTGATATGTCAATCAATCATTTATTTCACATTATTTCCTAACCCCAGCAAACTCCTCTATCTCTGTTCTTCTCCAACTGAAGATAAAATGTGCCCCTTTATGAAGTAATATTGTATTTATTTGAAAATAATTGATTTGTTCATAACAGTAAATGTTTCTTTCCAGCTGTTTTTGATAACTATCGTAGCGGAGCATAATATACAGGATGAAACACTTGAGCCCTTCCTTCTAATAAAATTTATTGTATTTCACATTGAAGTGCAACACACGAAAATTCAATAACAAAAAGTTTCTAATATACAGCAACCGTTAGATTCCCCAACACAAATGGAAAAAAAGTTTATTTCTATTTTCTCAGAATATTATTTTCCCTATGTAAGTGCCTGCATCTCATCGAACTCAAAATGCACTATGCAAATTCAAGAATAGCTCAAGAGTACCTTTTTTTTTGAAATACACAAAAGAGTTTTTCGAAGAGGTGATTTATAATTGAAGAAATAATATGAAATCACAGTCTCCTACTCCTAAAACAAATTTTTATTGATTTTTCCCTGTGATTATGGCTACCATGTATTGGAGATTATAGTCTGATTAACAAGTTAAAAAACGGGTTAATTCTTGTTCCCGGTCCTAAAAATATGTGCGATAGCTTATTCGATTCGAGATGACGTCTAGAAAAATGAATCACGAGCATTTATTAGCACATAAAAAATTGCAATTGTTATTTACAAAATAACATAAAAAAAAGATATTCAGTTTTTCGTGAAAAACTCAAAAACTATTGATATTCAAGATATTTTGAGGAAAGAGGAAAGATGAGGAAATTTCCAATAAAAAAGTTACGACTCCCGGAATTATATCTCCATTATTTATAATTTTCATTCAACGCCGAAAATAGGTCTCCTGCGGCCGTTACGGCATGAGCGCAACACCGCTCGAGACAGTATATCACACATTTTTTTTTATAGTATTTAATATTAATTTAAAAATTTGAAAAAATCATGGTGTCATCAAAATACTTGAAAGAATAAACCTCCGTCAGAAAAATATGTTTATGTCGATGTATCAAAAAGTTATACGATTGTTTATTAACTAATTTTTATCCAATCTCCGTTTTTACAAAAGTCGACATAAAAGTTTAAATAATTGACTTATACATATTTTGCTTCTTGGAGCCCCTCTTATATACATATTCAACAAGATCACGTGATAAAAGTTTATTAAAGTTGTATATTTTGTTTGTTATTATTTTTTTAAATGGACAAAAAATTAAATATTAAAAAAATGTTGTTACTTGATTTTCTATTCCAGTCTTAATTAGGAACTCATATAAATGAATGAGGCAAAGAAGAATGTTTTCCAAAACAGAGTACTCACCAGAAATCATTTGTAACATTGACGCAAGGGAGACATCGCATTCACTAGGTCTTCAATACATTTTTGTCGACGAAAATATATTTCACGCTTCCACGATCAACAGGAAGACTGGGAGAAATGAGAAACATATTTTCTAGAAGCAATCTCACTTTTCAAAGAAGGAAAAAGGTAGAAACATTTCTTTTGGAGAGACAATTCGATTTTTTAGACATTAAAAGCTGTCATGGGGTATGATAGATTGATTTGTTTGAAAATATGAACAGGATTTTCATAAAATCAGATGTGTAATCATCCAAATTAAGACTGGAATAGATAATCAAATAACTATCTGGAAGAAAATGCAAATTTTCAATATCAGATTTTCCTTCTGAGTTAGGGTCCTTCCAGAATATCTATCAGATGAGGTTCAATGTCCAGCGTGGCTATAGCCGGGGAAGTAGTTGTTTTCTGTTAGACATTCACAGAAAAATACTTAATTTTTATCGTGGATTTTTCAATTCACAGAAAATTATTTTTATTCAAAATCCAATTGAGAATGTTTTCTTTTTCAAAGTGAAATTCTTTTGTGATTAGTAGAGATAAGTTGAGCTATTACTTGCATCAGTGCAACAAGTGTAGGTAGGTGTTCTTTGGAATTCAAAAATGTTAGTGAAATGTCCCAAAATTTATAAGGTTCCTTCGGAAAATTAGTCCTAACGGGGGATCAAGCCGAATAATCAAAAACTATTTGAAATAAGCGCACCTAGACAGTGTCGAGACTTGCTCCAAGTGAATTTTAAAGATGGCTGCCACTTGCAATCAACATTCCATTTCTCGCCATCCATAAGAGTCATCACAATCAATGAAAAATTGCCCTCATCTATGGTGACACCTAGGAGGTGATCAATTTTTGTGCCTATATATTGTTTACGCCACTGTCTATATTGCTGAGATTGATTGATGATTTTCAGAGCCTTCACTAATTTCAATGAAATTGTCACCTACCTACGGAGTGGACTATGTGTTCCCCTGTGTTATGAGGCTTGGGATTGTGCAGAGACAATGCAATACTCGGGAAATTAACGATACTATAATTATCAATGAAAGGGTTTCACATTATTAGCCATCTTTGTACTGGAAATAATTGGATTCGAGTAAAACTTTCACCACTAACCCCACTTGAACAACTTTATATTTTATTGACCCTACGTCACCATATCATTTCATCACAATGTTCGAATGAACATATATTTTGGATTCATGTTTTGTCATTTTGAGAGTCGCAGAGTATTCTCAAAATCATTATCTGTAGTCACAACCCCAAGCCTCATAACACAGGGGAATGAGTATTCCATTCCGTAGGGGACAATCCCATTAAAATGGGTAAAGGCTCTAAAAATCATCGATCAATCGTGGCAATATATACAGTGGCGTTAACAATATATAGGCAAACAAATATTGTTCACCTCCTAGGTGTATAATAAATGAGGGCAAAGTTTC
Source organism: Gonioctena quinquepunctata (assembly GCA_018342105.1). NCBI lineage: Eukaryota > Metazoa > Arthropoda > Insecta > Coleoptera > Chrysomelidae > Gonioctena > Gonioctena quinquepunctata. The sequence continues at coordinate 88,264 of JAFIRS010003484.1, forward strand.
ATTGATTGTGATGCCATCTATGGATGGCGAGTAATGAAATGTTGTTTCCAAGTGGCCCCCATTTTTTAAATTCACTTGGATCCGTGAGTCTGATGCTGTCTAAATGCCCCTGTATACCAATAAAATTTTGAATGGTATTGGACAATAAATCACAAAACTCGTACATCATCTTGAATTTTTAATGTTCGACAAAAAAAATCATAATCTTCATTCAGAATTCATATATATATATATATATATATATATATATATATATATATTTATATATATATTATATATATATATATATATATATATATATATATATATATATATGAATGCACCGATTAGTCATCACGTTGTAGGTCTTTGGAAGTGGCAATGACTGTCCTATTATTTCTATCTGCAATGATTGGCTCGGAAAAAATCTACTACAATTCGAAATATTCTGTTCTTATTTCATTCAGCAAATAATTGTGTAACTTTTCCCCAATTTGATTGCATCTGTATCTGGAACTGTTTCTGAGATCTGTTCAGTGAGAATCGAATCTGTAACAGCATCTTTATTTTGATTCCAAACGGATAATTTTGGAACGTCCTGGTTATCCCAAATCAAAGTATCCCGAACGAATATCGTCGACAATTTCCTCGGGTACAGCGCATCCTGTTTTGTTTTTGTACAGAAAACTATATCAACGAATAGATTCCCGTGAATAATTTGTATTTCTACAGGACCGCCATTTTTATCTAAGACCGTCAGCGCATACGTCATCTTGCGGTTCAGAAACAAAATAATTCCGGGTATACTGAAACCTTAATGAATGAGACATCAGCTAATCTTGATAGATAACACATTGTACCATACGCAGAAGTGGAAAGAGACAGTTTGATAATTCTTCGAAGACACCTAACCGGTGTTTTGAATACTCTCAAAGAAGAACCCAAATGAATAAGACAGCAAGTCAAATGAATAATGAAATCAATTCCTTTCGAAAAATTGTATTGACATTTTTTGACAATATTCAAATTCTAACAAAATTGTTTTTTCAACATCAAAAAACAAAACTGTATATACACAAAGCCTTCATTTTCTTCATTCTCCCACCTTTGAATCTTCATGATTCAAATCGTTGAGGTAATTTGACTCTACGCCCATATCTTGTAAAAGTATCGCCTTCACTCGCTTCATCAGTAGATACTTTGGAAGGTTTCTCTGTATCATCAGTGGTTTCATCTTTAAATTTTTCCGCATCGTTACTCAACTCCAAAGGAAATAGTCTCTGAAGAGGCCTCAGCAGATGACCATCAGCTGTTTTCAGACGTACCAGTCTAATTCCACCATCTCGTCCTGGTATTGTTTCTTCAACATATGCTATAGGCCAATCAATTTGCTTCTTATTTTCATTTTCGATTGAAACTATATCGCCCACCTTCACTTCGCCTTTTTTCTTGCGATTATATAAAACTAATTGGCCGAGATATTCGTTTCTAAACCGTCGCCGAAGTTCTTCTTTCAGTTTTATTCTGTACCTATGATGTTTCGTCAAGGAGCGGGCGTTGATGACATCTATATCAGGAACCCCTGATTCTTTGACTTCTTGAAGAAACATAGAAGGGGTTAATGCTATCAAATCTGCACTATCTTTTCCGAGGCAAGTCAAAGGTCTCGAATTTATAACCGATTCACAATCACAAAGTATTGTTGACAGTTCCTAAAATGTCAATGAAGCTCTGCCGAGGACCTTTCTCAACAGATTTTCCACCAATTTAACCATCACCTCCCACCAGCCACCCCACCATGCTGCTGTTGGTGGTATAAACTTCCAATCGATCCTTTTTGCAGAACTTTACGAAAATTTAATGTCCCAATTCAAGTTTGTAAATGCATTTTCTGTTCCAATGAAATCAGTTCCATTGTCACCACACCCAACTGTTTCCATGGGCCAACCCCCAAATTTTTCACGGGCCAACGCCACGGGCCAATACAACAAATTCTCCACGGGCCAACGCCACGGGCCAATCCCCCAAATTTTCCCACGGGCCAAAGCCACGGTCCAACCCTCACCTCAGCCCAGGCCGTTTGGCGGTGTCTGACCAACCAACCCGACACAGTCCAACTCAACCCAAATACGGCCGTTTGCACCCCACTAGATGGACCAATCGCCGAAATTCAGCCGTTGACGTCCACATTCCGTCGCCAAATCGAACGCCTTATCTCAGCACAGGCCGTTTGGCGGTGTCTTTTCTCCCCGTTCCAGGCACCTATGCCACGCACCACTGTTTCAGCGACGTACGCACCCACTAGCAGAATCAATCCCCGAATCCGCCACCAAACCTCCACCGCCGTCTGCGGCCACCCCGTCATGAACCCACCAACGACCGTTGAAGTATACATTCCGTCACCAATCGACCCAAAGCTATCCAACGTGTCGTGAAGTCTGCCGTCGTCATTTTGACCTTTGACGTCTACCGACGCCGCCAGGATTACGTCATGGAACACATTCCCCAGGTGGGCCAACCCCCAATTTACCCCCAATCCACAGCCACTGGCCAACACTCATCCGCTCACCTATGCCACGCGCCATTGTTTCAGCGACGTACGCACTCACTAGCAAACACCCCAACCCCCCAACCCCCCCCTCTGGGCCACCCCGTCTAACCATGGCCCATCCCCCCGCCAACCATTCTTAAGTCTTCACCCTCCACCAACCGTGTCTTTGAAATCTACGACCCGCCAACGACCGTTGAAGTATACATTCCGTCACCAATCGACCCGCAAACGTTGCCACTCACATGCGATGTTGCCATTTTTCACTCCTTTAAAAAGTCGTAGAATCTGGGGAAATTGCCCTGCGCCTCAAGTATAAAATTTCCCCAGAATCTGGGGAAAAATAACCTGCCCCAAGTGCCCCGACTCCTGCTTATATGACAGAAGGCCTACCTCGTCTAGAAATGAATCTTCGTGAGGCTTGAAGAAATGCGTCAGTGAATATCGATGAAACTAACTCCAAATGTATTGCTCGGTATACTGTGCAAGTGAACAAACATACCCAGCACTTGTCTCCTGATTTGGCAAAGAGAGGTCCAGCCATATCAACTCCAGACACTTCAAAAACGAAAGCTTCCCGTACTCTATTTTGTGGCAAAGGAATCGGGGAAACTTCAAGTCGTTTCACATTGAATCGCCGGCAAGTTACACATTTTGAAATGACTGACCTGACTTCTTTTCTTCCATTGATAATCCAGTAACGTTCTCTTAAAATACTGAGAAGATTTTGAACGCCAGAATGACAGGATTGTTTATGTTCGTATTCGATTATTTTCCTCACAACTGGGTGCTTTGCAGGCAAAACAGCAGGGCAACGAAAATGCATTGTGTCATCTCTGTCAGATATTTTGGTTTTCAATCTTATGACTTCTCCTTCTTTGAATGAACAAAAACATTGCAACCTTTCGTCTTCCATTCCAGTGAATGTTTCTGCTTGGATTAGTTTGACAATTAGCTTGTCAGTCATGACATATTCAGCTACTGAAAATGGTTCTAATACTTTCATTTCAATTTGGTTGCGAACATTTCGTTTTCGACAGTTTTTAATGATTTTTTTCACCCAACACAAAACTCTGACGATTTTGCCATAGTCTGAAGAAAAACTGTGGTACCAGCTCCCATCTGTCCTCACAGACGTCGTGAAAGAGGATACAATCTCTTTTTGCTTTTCACCACTAATCATTTCTCCGTTACAAACGTAATGTTGTTCGGGCCATAGATTTGGAGCTTCTTTCAACCAGTGAGGTCATTCCCACCATTTTGATTTGATTAAATATTGCGTTGAACATCCTCTAGAGGAAATATCTGCTGGATTCATCTCACTCGGAACATAACGCCACGTTTCTTTTCGTGTCAGTTTTCGAATTTCCTCAATTCGGTTTTAAACGAATGTTTTCCATTGGCTTTCTCTTTTTATCCAAGACAAAACCGTCGTTGAATCCGTCCAGTAAAAAACAGGCAAATCAAAATCAAAATTTTCCAAAACGATTTTTGACAATCGAGCTCCAATGGTAGCAGCTAGTAGTTCCAATCGTGGTATGCTCATAATCTTCAAAGGAGAAACTCTGCATTTGGACTGTACCAGTTGCACTTCGATTTCCCCAGAGTTCTCGGTTCTAATGTCGATAACTGTAGCATAGGCATCTTTGCTAGCGTCGGTGAACACATGTTAACTACATCTTCTATCGAATGGGATTTTCAGCCATCTGGGTATTTTCAGGTTGAAAAGTTGTGGTAAATTTTCCAACCAATTCAAAAACTTTCCTTTCAATTCATTGTCTACTTCTTTGTCCCAACCAGCTTCAGTTTTCCAGGATTTCTGCAATAGTCATTTGGGCAACAAAGAAACAGGAGATGAGAATCCCATAGGATCAGATAACTTATGAGCTGCAGATAAAATGGTGCGTCTAGTTATAGAGTCTGTTAGAATGCTTTCACACCAAGTCGAACATATTTGAAGAGTATCCAGGTCTTTATTCCAACTGAGTCCCAAAACTGGTATCAAATTTGTCTGTTTCTCTGCAGAATACTGAATACTTGAGTGCTCCCACCCTCTTAACTCAAATTTTGCATCAGCCATTACATTAGTCGATTCTTCAATGAATTGATGTAACTCTTGAATGTTATCCACACTTGTCACACAATTATCGACATAAAAACTTGTCATGAGTTTGAAGATAGTCATCTTGGAGTTCACAGAGTCGGAATTTTCGAGTTCTCTTCTCAAATGATGATCGATAACGGCACCAAGGAGGAACGGGCTGCACGTTATACCAAAAACAACTCTGGCATGTCGATATACTGACAATTCACGGTTTTCGTTGAACCAAAAAAATCGTAAAAAATCTCTGTCACTTTGGCACAATGAAATTTGTAAAAATGCCTTTTTAATGTCAGATATCACACCTATTTTCGAAAAGCGGAATCTCAGAAGAACTGATGGAATTTTTTCAATAGAGTTCACTCCCTTTTCTAAGCACTGATTAAGTGATGGTTGGTTTTTCTCTCGAGCAGAAGCATCGAACACCGGTCTGATTTCAGTGGTTTGACTGTTCAACTTCACAACGTGACGATGAGGTAAATAATGTCCATAGTTTTTCAATTCATCACTTGGCACTTCTTCGATTATATTTGCATTGAGCCAGTCTCTGAACATTGAATTGTAATCTTCGTAGTATCCATCTTTCTCTAACTTCTTCGTGAGATTTTCCAGTCTCCCTTGAGCCAACCTTGAATTGTCAGGTATTGGAGGGTGACAATCAATCCACGGCATGGAAACCTCAATATCGATTGGACCATCTTCAATATCTGATATTTGGATTCCGAATCGAGTAAGTTCATCCATCCGAAGGCCTATTTTAACACAAGCGATGTTGTTGCAGATAATTGTTTGGTCTAAGGCTTCAAAATTACAGGCATAATTTTCATCGATACTTCTGAGTCGAATTCTGTAGCATGAATGGTTGACAGTATCTGGTTGTAGAGCCTCCAAATAGACATATTCTCCACTCGCTCTGGTTTATACTGCATATCGGCTATAGCGGACTTTGTTATATATGATTTCTGTGAACCAGTATCGAACAGCAATCTAGCATAACGAACTCTGCTGTCACTAACCAACTCAATTCAAAGTTTGCAGGAATACTTCGGTGTGGGTGTTATTTGAAAGTGAACTTTCCACTCTAGTATTCTCTGATTTCGCAGGAATAGTCTTCTGGCACATGAGAGTAGCATGTCTGCGATTACAATTGGAACATTTTATTGATACTCGACACTTTTTGGCTAAATGCCCAAACTTAAGACATATATAGCAGCATCCTCGTTCCACCAACTTCTTCTTACGATCATTCATTGTCCACTTTTGTGCTTCTTGACAATCTTCATTCGAGTGTGATTGGAGGCAGAGAATGCACTTCTCAGATTTCAGATCTAATGCACATGCTGATGGTAAAACAGTTTTCTCAAAGGAGTGCTCTTTTTTCTCCTTGTTGATATCAAAACCACAAATAGCCAAGTCAATCCTTTCTTCACTATCGACTTCTTTTTTCAGAAATGACATCGGCTTTTCTAATCGATCTTTGAGTGGGGATTCATCATTATAATAACTGCTTCTTTGCCACACTCTAATCAATTCTTCTGGCAGGCAGGATTCAACCAACGGATATAACATTGCGGCACATGTTTCTGTATTTACATCCAGAGTTTTGAGAGCTCTTGATTGGCACTCAATTTTGTCGTAGAGAGAACTCATCATACTTTTACTAGAGAGATTATTTAAAACCAACTTTAAAAGTTCTCTTACGTAGTATTCTACCAATATATCATTTCTACCGAATCGGATCTTGAGGCTTTCTATGACCTTTGGGTAATTTACTTCAGTCGGCGGGTAACTTTCAACGATGAGTCGAGCTTTGGAGTTAGGGATGGTTGTCTGAATTAGATATTGAAATTTATTTCATTGTCCATCTGCTAATCACTGTCGATTTGTTTGAACTGACTCCAGAACGGAAGCCAATCTTTTATTTCTCCTCCAAATTTCTTAAGCTCAATTTTGGGGAATTTAATTTTTCTTCTTGATTGACTCAATGCCTCAGATCGTACACTTCCATGATTGTCTTGACATGTCAGCGATTCAACTCTCAACTTCAGCTCATGATATTTGGTGCAGTATTCATCAGATAAAGCTGCCTCGGTATCAATTGAGTCCGTGTCTTTATCAGATGCCAAAAAATACTCCAACATTTGTCGATCCAATTCGGTGATGATGTCAATTTTCTGCTCTAGAAGGCACATATTTCCTTGAACATCAATTAGGTCTACGACTTGTTCATTCAACAAACTGGATACAGCATCATATAATCGATTAAAGGAATTCCGATGGATTTCCAACGCCTTTTTCAAGTTATCCATTATCTGTACTTAGGTCCTGTCACGGTCGCCAGATGATAATTCTTCAAAGACACCTAACCGGTGTTTTGAATACTCTCAAAGAAGAACCCAAAGGAATAAGACAACAAGTCAAATGATTAATGAAATTGATTCCTTTCGAAAAATTGTATTGACATTTTTTGACAATATTCCAATTCTAACAAAATTATTTTTTCAACAACATCAAGAAACAAAACTATATATATATGAATACACCTTCATTTTCTTCACAGATTGTCTTTGACGACTAAACTGTAAAGATCGGTATTGAATATGCACGTAAAACATAGAATATCACAATGGTAAAACAGGTAATATCTATCATCTAATCTATCTATATATCTATCTATCACTCAATTACGCTACATTTTCTCGTATTCATACCGTGTTTTCAGTAACATGAAATAACCGTCCACACTGATCTGGAACTATACAATTGTACCGGAATAATACATCAAACCCAAGAAAATGTCCCAGAACTAATCAATTTACAAATATATATCTGGCATGAGTTGCAAGATTGTTATTTTCTGTACCATAATGAATAAGTTTTTCTCTTTTTTACCCATAGTTGATGATGATTCCATATAGCTGTCACTTTCATTGTAATCAGAATTTTTTAACAAAAAAAATTCTCATAAGTTTCAAGTTTATGAGAGGTCAAACAAAATGTTGTTGAACATTTTTTGCTGAATGGTTCAGATATGAATTAAAATGAATTCAACATTTTCTAAAGGTAAGATTCAATTAAAATGCATTCAAACTGTCAACGCCATCTCAATTTCAGCCTTTCAAGCAAGCAATACCCGGAGTTCACGGTTTTAGAGACCGGGACTATATTTTAAAGACATCATCAATACTTGACAATGAGCTATACAAATAATGAAAAGTAACCTGATTCAAAGAGGAATGCTCATTGCAATAAACCTATAGGATAGGTATATTGTGGATCGAAGATCCATCAGAAAACAACTACTTGCCTGGCTAATGCCTCCACGAACATTGGAGCATTTCTGTTTGGATCAGGATACCTTTCATTATTTGAATAGCTCATTCTCAAGCATTTTAGACTCCTTTGATCTACAATAACATACGTCACACATCTGAAGAAATAATTTTTTTAGTGCATTTAATTAAAGCTTGTTTTTTAAAAGCTTTTTCTCTATGTTTATTCCTGGTTACATGAACACAGTTAAAATTATCTAAGAATAGAAATTGTATTTACTCATATAGCAGAGGTACCTTATTGAAATATTCCACCAGTATTTCCCTCTTTTCATTTGTTACATACCCCGGAATCATATATTTTTGTTTAGTTATATTGTTTTCCTCAACCTTGTGGAATCGAAACTTAGTTTGAATTGTTTTCAATACCTAATGAAAACTTCCAGTGACCAAGAAAAATAACTTTGGTAATCTCAATTGAATATATTTGTAACAAATTCATAATTTTCTCTTTTTTCAATATCCTCGGAAACTCCAAGTGGCATACCTATGACCAAAAAAACATGAATACGTGGATTACTTTACCGATTTGTGTCAATCAAGTGTCCTGGAAGTATACTATTTTCATCAATATTATTTGTTAAATGAAAATGCTCTAATATAAATTCAATTTTCAAATACATAAGGATAATCTTATTGATATATGACTGAAATATCATATATACATGGGTGAATTACTTTACCGATTTGTATCAATGGAAATGTCCTGGAAGTATACCGTTCTTTCAAAACATTTGTCAAATCAAAACGGAATTCAAAACATTTTTATTATTTCATAACCCCCGAATACACTGAGTGATATATAACAAGAAATAACCTATATACTTCAGATAATTACTTCACTGATTCCTAATCCAATGGAATGTCCTGGAAGTATACCGTTGTTTTTCCCAAAACTGCTTTAGAATCAGAACGTCTGTACATATTTTCATTTTTCGGATATCAATGGGAACCCCAACTTATATATCATCGAATTAACCTATATACGTCGATATACAAAATGTGTCCCTGAACTAATCAAATTACAAACATATATGTATATATGTGTATATATATATATATATATATATATATATATATAGTAGTAGTATAGTAGTAGTATAGTAGTAGTATAGTAGTATAGCAGTAGTATAGTAGTATAGTAGTATAGTAGTATAGTAGTATAGTAGTATAGTAGTATAGTAGTATAGTAGTATAGTAGTATAGTAGTATAGTAGTATAGTGGTATAGTAGTATAGTAGTATAGTAGTATAGTAGTATATGTAGTATAGTATATGAAATAGTAGTATAGTAGTATAGTAGTATAGTAGTATAGTAGTATAGTAGTATAGTAGTATAGTAGTATAGTAGTATAGTAGTATAGTAGTATAGTAGTATAGTAGTATAGTAGTATAGTAGTATAGTAGTATAGTAGTATAGTAGTATAGTAGTATAGTAGTATAGTAGTATAGTAGTATAGTAGTATAGTAGTATAGTAGTAATGTAGTATAGTAGTGTAGTGAGTTATGGTAGTATAAGTGATATTATGTAGTATAGTAGTATAGTGGTATATATATAGTATATAGTAGTATATGTAGTATGTAGTATGTAGTATAGTTATAGTAGTATAATTTGTAGTATTAGTATATTAGATAGTAGTATATAGATATAGTAGTATATAGTATATATATAGTAGTATGTTAGAATGGTATAGTGGAGTGTTAATAATTGAATGGTATGGTGTATGTGGTATAGTATAGTAGTATAGTAGTATGTATATAGTATATAGTAGTATATAAGTGTAGAGCATGTTATAGTAGTATATAGTATGGTAAGTGGTATAGTAGTATAGTAGTATAGTAGTATAGTAGTATAGTGTATAGTATGGTATGTTATGTATAAGATAGTAGTATATAGTATAGTAGTATAGTAGTATAGTAGTATAGTAGATATATAGTATATAGAAAGTATAAGTAATATAGTAGTAAGTAGTATAGTAGTATATGTAATATATAAGTAGTATAGTAGTATAGAATGTGTATTGGTAATGGTAATATGTAGTATGAGTAATAAATAGTAATATAATATGGTAAAGTAGTTATAGTAATATAGTATAGTATAAGTAGTAATAGTATATGTATATAGTATAGTGTATAGTAGTATAAGTAGTAAAATAAGTATAGTAATAGTATGAAGTAGTATAGTAGTATGGTAAATAAAGTGAGTATGGTAAATAGTAGTATGTGAGTATAGTAGTATAGTAGTATATAGTAGTATAGTGTAAGTGTATAGTAGTATAAGTAGTATAGTAGTATGGTAGTATAGTAGTAAGTAGTATAGTAGTATAGTAGTATAGTAGTATAGTAGTATAGTAGTATAGTAGTATAGTAGTATAGTAGTATAGTAGTATAGTAGTATAGTAGTATAGTAGTATAGTAGTATAGTAGTATAGTAGTATAGTAGTATAGTAGTATAGTAGTATAGTAGTATAGTAGTATAGTAGTATAGTAGTATAGTAGTATAGTAGTATAGTGTATAGTAGTATAGTAATAGTAGTAATAGTATAAGTAGTATAGTAGTATAAGTGGTATAGTAGTATAGTAGTAGTAGTATAGTAGTATAGTAGTATAGTAGTATATGTATGTAGTATAGTAGTATAGGTAGTATAGTAGTATGGTAGTAGTAGTATAGTAGGAAATTGTTGTCCGTGAGAAGTTAAGAGAAAAGAATTTGTGGCATAATGGACAAATTATTAAATCAAAGAAAAAAAGCATCCTCAGGTGGGACTCGAACCCACGACCTTCTGCTTTCCAGGCATTCACTCCCCCACTGAGCTACCGAGGCTAAGTGGATCGACACACACCTGCGAACACTTTAATTCCTTAATTTAATGTGAATGTTGGAAAAATGAATCGAAAATCGAACGTACTTATCAATAGCCGTCGAGACCCGGTACCTATTCAACCCAGCATCATCGTCGACTTGACGATTTCAGTAGAAGATGTCTAGGAAGGTGATCTCCAACCACTGACAAGATTTAGCCAAAGTGTGAAAGTGGGGAATTATTGTCCGAGAGAAATCATGAAGAAGGAATTTCTGGCATAATGGACAGATTATTGAATTAAAGAAAAAAAAGCATCCTCAAGTGGGACTCGAACCCACAACCTTATGTTTTCCAGACATACACTCTTACCACTGAGCTATCGAGGCTATAGAAATCGACACACACTCGCGAACACTCTACTTCCATAATTGAATGTGAATGTTGGAATGAATCGAAAAATCGAACGTACTCATCAACACAACATAAGGTTCTGGGTTCGAGTCTCACATGAGGATGCTTTTTTTTCTTTAATTCAATAATCTGTCCATTATGCCACAAATTACTTCTTTATATATATAGATATATATATATATATTCAATGTGTATATATTGTTATAGTAGGAAATATTATAAAACGAATAAACTTATAATTATTATTATTATTAGGTATTTATTTATCGTGCTTAATGCTATGTTTGTTTTGCAATTTTCCTTCACTTTTTACTATTTTAGAATCTTATAATATGCTCTAGTCGATGCATATGTATCAAAAAGGTCAGTCCTGACGTATTCCTGTTGTCAAAAGTATGAGACCAAGAATACATCCAAGGAAAATACACAATTAAATTATGTAAAAAGTGAAATTTATGAGAAACGTTGTATTACAAGTAGATCAATTGATATATAAATTTGGAGCATCCTTTATGATAAATCTTATCAACAGGAAACCCACCAATGAGATTTCGAGAGAATTGTGTAGGAAAAGTGATAAAATATAAAAATATGAAATCAGAAAATGATCAAAAATAAATTTTATACGAATTTGAACATAGTATATAAAGTTAAGGATTAGATTTAATCAATACAATCATTAAAATTGACTAGAATGACAAATAATTATGTAGAAAGTAGCAATAAATTCTGAAATCTGTGAAGAGAAAAAAAAATGGTGTGTGCCCTGGGAAGGAATAGCAAGCTTAGCGTGGAAAAGATCAAAAATTGAAAAAGAAAGAATTACGTACAAAAATTTGGGAAGAAAACTATTAGTGAATTTCAAAATTCCACTCACCCATTGACATAACGAGAAATCCCACAAAACACCAGTCACAACAACAGAAATTTGTTCTGGATGCAAGGAAGCTGTAATTTCCACTGACACAAATATTTCCATGAGGCTGGGAAACATCAACGAAAGAAGAATAACAGGTATTCCATTGGCAGAACTCTCTAAAGTGCAACGCTTCAGTTCTATTAACTAACACTGAGTATCTGATTCATTGTGTCACATTTGATTGAACAATTCAATGATTTTCCATGCTGAAGGACTGATAATAACTTTCAAATTTTCCTTCAACTAATATTATTCCATAGCAAATTGCACCATATTATATTATTGTTGTTCTTCTAGTCCATAAGGTGATATTCGCAGAGTAGGGCAGTTTTTTAGAGTTTTATCTGAATAAAAACAACCATTTGATTTTTTCTGCAATCTGTGCTTTCTCTGTGAACATCTTACCACAAGTTTCCCCACTAAATAGCATGATATCAAGCCGTTCAACAAGTTGGAACTACTGAACCTGCTAGTCAAAAGAGAGGTGACACATTGTTCATAGGCGTACCGATTGAGCTGGGATGAGGTAAAAGAGGTAATGAAAAAGGGTAAGACAACAATGCCGGAGTTTTCATTTTGTTATAATAAGGATTCATTCATAAAGTCTTTGAAACCAATCTACAAAAAAATATAAACTCAAAATCAATTAAATCATAACAATATATATTCACATCTCGCAGCAATGCTGCTTCCTTTCATAAAGCATACATTTTGCATCCACCAGAAAGAAACGGATGAGATGAAATATAAATGAATATACTGGTTCTATTGTGAAAAATATAACTAGTGTGGAATGTTAAAAAGCTATATGAGAAAAAATACAATTATTGAATTTTACATATTCCAGTCATGTTGACTCCGTAGATAGTCTGGTTCATTTCAAACCGTATATTTTTACAATTGTACCGCATTATGTCCCGCTGTGTTTTTTCAAGACTCGTTAATATTTTGCTTCCAGCAGTGTTGCGGAGTCCAATGGGTGGAAGTGAATATTTCAAGATAAAATGAAATGTCGAATTTTTTTGCGAGACATGCAGAATACTCGTATTCTCTCCAGAATTGGTATGGGAAAAGAGGAACGAAAATAACACACTCATAATTTCCGATCCCGAAAACCTCCATATACCAAATTGGAATAGAATCGGACAATAATTAGAAAACTCGTCCTTCCTCTTGAGGTCGCCATCTTGAATCCATTAGTGTCGACAAAACGTTCATCATCTCCGACCCCGAAAACCTCCATATACCAATGTTGAATTGAATCGGACCATAATGGCAAAACTTGTCCGCCATCTTGAGCCGCCATTTTCAATTTATGAACTTTGACAGAGAAAACGAGATTTCCGACCCCGACAACCTCCCCATACCAATTTTGAATCGAATCGGACCATAATCACAAAACTTGTCCACCATCTTGAAGCCGCCATCGTAATTTATGAATTTTAACAAAAAAAACATAATTTGCGATCCCGAAAACCCCCCATACCAATTTTAAATCAAATCGGACCATAATCACAAAGTTGGTCCACCATCTTGAAGCCGCCATCTTAAATGTGAGAATTTTTATGAAAAATTCGTAATCTCCGACCTCGAGTACCCCCATTCACCAATTTCGAATCGAATCGGAACATAATCACAAAACTCGTCTGCCATCGTGGAGCCGCCATTTCGAATTTATGAATTTTGACAAAAAATGCATAATCTCCGACCCCGAAAACCCCCACAGATCAATTTTGAATCGGACCATAATAACAACTCTCGTCCGCCATTTGTGTTTTTTCTGTAAAAAAATGTCATAATGCATTGTCACCGGAGTTATGAATACCTGCAAAATTGCAAATTATTCGGACAAGTCGGTCAACATTCACTTGGAAGGTTTGATCCTAACGAACGAACGAACAAACTAACACGTGAAACGAAATAGGTAACTAATAAAAAACTTGTTAAAGACAAGCTTTCATGTAAGCCGTGTACTAAAACGTATTAAATGAATGGAAGTAATCGCTGACAATGATTTAATGATTTTTTGTTGAAATATTTGATTTCAAAAAGATTGTCGTGCGAAGTATTTATGGAAATAGATACCAATTAATTATGTGGGCACTGAATGGTTTGTAGGTAACAACTTGTCAAATATTAATTTTATTACAATTCGCGCGACAAGCTTGTTGAAACCAAATAATTCAACAAAAAGTTATTAAATCATTGTGATCAATGATTTATTTTTTCCTTATAGTTTTTGACGGCGTGAAAGCTTTTGTCAAAGGTTTTTATGAGATATTGATTTTGTTCGTTTCAGTTAGTTCGCCTTAATCTGTTTATTTCCAATAGAGCATCATTATTACAAGGTCTCTTTCCTGTAAGTTTTGAGCTGAAAGAAATCATGATCTCCGACCCCAAAGAGTCCCACACACTAAGCTTGAATAGAATCTGACCATATTCACAGAACTCGTCCGTCATTTCGAAGTCGCCATCTTGAATTCATAGATTTTGACAGAAAATTCATAATCTCCAAACCTGAAAACCCCCACATACCAATTTTAAATGCAATATGAGCATATTCAGAAAATTCGTCTGCCATCTTGGAGCCGCCATCTTGAATTTATGAATGTTGACAAAAAAACATAATCTCCGACTTCAAAAACCCCCACATACCAATTTGGAATCGAATCGAACCAAAATCACACAATTCGTCTGCCATCTTGAGCCGCCATCTTAAATTTATGAATGTTCACAAAAAATTCATAATGTCCGACCCCGAAAACCTCCATATACCAATTTTGAATCGAATCGGACCATAATCACAAAACTCGTCTGCCATTTCTAATAGCCGCCATTTCGAATTTATGAAGTTTGACCAAAAACATAATCTCCGACCACAAAAATATCCACATACCAATTTTGAATGGAATCAGACCATAATCACAAAACTCGCCCGCCATTTCGAATTCATGAATTATATATATATATATATATATATATATATATATATATATATATATATATATATATATATATATATATATATAGGTATGTATATTTTATGATATTAATATTTTTATCAATATATATAAATTGAAATGAATTCAATCTAAAATGCAACATTATTGGATTATGTCAATTCGATTCAAAATTGATATAGAGGTTTTCGGGTGCAATATATTTTTGTCAACATTCATAAATTCAGATCGTCATAACGAATTTGATTTGTTAATTTCGATTTAAATGTATGAGGAGTTTCGAAAGGAGATATGTTTTTCTGTCAACATTCATAAATTTAAGATGGCGGCTCAAATGACGGACTATTTGTGATGTTGGTTCGATTCGATTCAAATGATTGAGGTTTGAGTCGGAGATATGTTTGTAACTTCATAAATCAGATGGCGGCTCAAGCAACGATGTGTGATTTCGGTCGATTCGATTCAAGCTTAGTGTGTGGGACTTTTTGGGGTCGGAGATCATGATTTCTTTCAGCTCAAAACTTACAGGGAAGAGACCTTGTGATAACGATGCTCTATTGGAAATTAACAGATCAAGGCAAACTAACTGAAACGAACAAAATCAATATCTCAAAAAAACTTTTGACAGAAAAGCTTTCATTTACGCCGGGCACTAAAACGTATAAAATAAATATAAATCATCGATCACAATGATTTAATAACTTTTTGTTGAATTATTTGGTTTCAACAAGCTTGTCGCGCGAATTGTAATAAAATTAATATTTGACAAGTTGTTACCTACAAACCATTCAGTGCCCACATAATTAATTGGTATCTATTTCCATAAATACTTCGCGCGACAATCTTTTTGAAATCAAATAATTCAACAAAAAATTATTAAATCATTGTCAGCAATTACTTCCAATTATTTTATACGTTTTAGTACACGGCTTATTAAAAAAAAGCTTGTCTTCAACAAGTTTTTTTATTATTTATTTATTTCGTTTCACTTGTTAATTCGTTCGTTCGTTAGGATCAAATCTTGCAAGTGGATGTTGACCGACTTGTAGTCGTCCGATTAATTTGCAATTTTGCAGGTATTCATAACTCCGGTAACAATGCATTATGACACTTTTTTACAGAAGAAACACAAATGGCGGACGAGAGTTGTTATTATAGTCCGATTCAAAATTGATCTGTGGGGGTTTTCGGGGTCGGAGATTATGCATTTCTTGTCAAAATTCATAAATTCGAAATGGCGGCTCCACGATGGCAGACGAGTTTTGTGATTATGTTCCGATTCGATTCGAAATTGGTGAATGGGGAGGTTGTCGGGGTCGGATATCTCGTTTTCTTTGTCAAAGTTCATAGATTGAAAATGGCGGCTCCAAGATGGCGGACAAGTTTTGCCATTATGGTCCGATTCAATTCAACATTGGTATGTCGGAGATTATGAACGTTTTGTCGACACTAATGAATTCAAGATGGCGACCTCAAGAGGAAGGACAAGTTTTCTAATTATTGTCCGATTCTATTCCAATTTGGTATATGGAGGTTTTCGAGATCGGAAATTATGAGTGTGTTATTTTCGTTCCTCTTTTCTCATACCAATTCTGGAGAGAATACGAGTATTCTGCATGTCTCGCAAAAGAATTCGACATTTCATTTTATCTTGAAATATTCACATTTCCTCCCATTGGACTTCGCAACACTGCTGGAAGCAAAATATTAACGAGTCTTGAAAATATACAGCGGGACATAATGCGATACAATTGTAAAAATATACGGTTTGAAAATGAACCAGACTATCTACGGAGTCAACGACTGGAATATGTGAAATTCAATAATTGTATTTTTTCTCATATAGCTTTTTAACATTCCACACTAGTTATATTTTTCTCAATAGAACCAGTATATTCATTCACATTTCATCTCATCCGTTCCTTTCTGGTGGATGCAAAATGTATGCTTTACGAAAGGAAGCAGCATTGCTGCGAGATGTAAATATATATTGTTATGATTTAATTGATTTTGAGTATATATTTTTTTTGTAGATTGGTTTCGAAGACATTATGAATGAATCCTTATCATAACAAAATGAAAACTCCGGCTATGTTGTCTTACCCTTTTTCATTACCTCTTTTACTTTATCCCAGCTCAATCGGTACGCCTATGAACAATGCGTCACCTCTCTTTTGACTAGCAGGTTCAGTAGTTCCAACTTGTTGAACGGCTTGATATCAAATATGCTGTTTGGTGGGGAAACGTGTGGTAAGATGTTCACAGAGAAAACACAGATTGCAGAAAGAAAACGAATGGTTGTTTTTATTCAGATTAAACCCTAAAAAACTGTCCTACTCTGCGAATATCACCTTATGGACTAGAAGAACAACAATAATATGATATGGTGCAATTTGCTATGATTGAATAATATTAGTTGAAGGAAAATTTGAAAGTTATTATCAGTCCTTCAGCATGGAAAATCATTGAATTGTTCAATCAAATATAACACAATGAATCAGATACTCAGTGTTAGTTAATAGAACTGAAGCGTTGCACTTTAGAGAGTTCTGCCAATGGAATACCTGTTATTCTTCTTTTGTTGATGTTTCCCAGCCTCATGGAAATACTTGTGTCATTGAAAATCACAGCTTCCTTGCATCCAGAACAAATTTTTGTTGTTGTGACTGGTGTTTTGTGGGATTTCTCGTTATGTCAATGGGTGAGTGGAATTTTGAAATTCACTAATAGTTTTCTTCCCAAATTTTTGTACGTGATTCTTTCTTTTCCAATTTTTGATCTTTTCCACGCTCAGCTTGTTATTTCTTCCCATGGCAAGACACCATTTTTTTTCTCTTCACAGATTTCAGAATTTATTGCTACTTTCTACCTCATTATTTGTCATTCTAGTCAATTTTAATGATTGTATTAATTAAATCTAATCCTTAACCTTATATACTATGTTCAAATTCGTATAAAATTTATTTTTGATCATTTTCTGCTTTCATATTTTTATATTTTATCACTTTTCCCACACAATTCTCTCGAAATCTCATTGATGGGTTTTCTGTTGATAAGATTTATCATAAAGGATGCATCAAATTTATATATCAATTGATATACTTGAAATACAACGTTTCTCATAAATTTCACTTTTTGAATAATTTAATTGTGTATTTTCCTTGAATGTATTCTTGGTCACATACTTTTGACAACAGAAATACGTCAGGAATGACCTTTTTGATATACATAAGCATCGACTAGAGCATAGTATAAGATTCTAAAATAGTAAAAAGTGGGGGAAAATTGCAAAACAAACATAGCATTAACCACGATAACTGAAATACCTAATAATAATAATAATAATTATAAGTTTATTCGTTTTATAATATTTTCTACTATAACAATATATACACATTGAATATATATATATATATATATATATATATATATATATATATATATATATATATATATATATATATATATATATATATATATATATATAAGAGACTCGAACCCAGAACCTTATGTTGTGTTGATAAGTACGTTCGATTTTGCGATTCATTCCAACATTCACATTTAATTATGGAAGTAGAGTGTTCGCGAGTGTGTGTCGATTCCTATAGCCTCGATAGCTCAGTGGTAAGAGTGTATGTCTGAAAAACATAAGGTTGTGGGTTCGAGTCCCACTTGAGGATGCTTTTTTTTCTTTAATTCAATAATCTGTCCATTATGCCAGAAATTCCTTATTCATGATTTCTCTCGGACAATAATTTCCCACTTTCACAAATATATTTGGCTAAATCTTGTCAGTGGTTGGAGATCACCCTCCTAGACATCTTCTACTGAAATCGTCAAGTCGACGATGATGCTGGGTTGAATAGGTACCGGGTCTCGACGGCCATTGATAAGTACGTTCGGTTTTCGATTCATTTTTCCAACATTCACATTTAATTAAGGAATTAAAGAGTTCGCAGGTGTGTGTCGATTCACTTAGCCTCGGTAGCTCAGTGGGAGAGTGAATGCCTGGAAAGCAGAGGGTCGTGGGTACGAGTCCCACCTGAGGATGCTTTTTTTCTTTGATTCAATAATTTGTCCATTATGCCACAAATTCGGACAACAATTTCCTACTATACTACTACTATATATATATATATATATATATATATATATATATTTATATATATACATATATATATATATATATATATATAATTATATATATATATGTATATATATATATATAATTTTATATATATTTATATATATATATATATACATATATATATACATATATGTTTGTAATTTGATTAGTTCAGGCACACATTTTGTATATCGACGTATATAGGTTAGTTCGATCATATATAAGTTGGGGTTCCCATTGATATCCGAAAAATGAAAATATGTACAGCCGTTCTGATTCTAAAGCAGTTTTGGGAAAAACGGTATACTTCCAGGACATTCCATTGGATTAGGAATCAGTGAAGTAAATATCTGAAGTATATAGGTTATTTCTGTTATATATCACTCAGTGTATTCGGGGGTTATGAAATAAAAAAATTTAATTTTTTTTTAAATTTAAAAAGGTATACTTCCAGGACATTTCCATTGATACAAATCGGTGAAGTAATTCACCCATGTATATATGATATTTCAGTCATATATCAATAAGATTATCCTTATGTATTTGAAAATTGAATTTATATGAGAGCATTTTCATTTAACAAATAATATTGATGAAAATAGTATAATTCCAGGACACTTGATTGACACAAATCGGTGAAGTAATCCACGTATTCATGTTTTTTTGGTCATAGGTATGCCACTTGGAGTTTCCGAGGATATTGAAAAAAAGGAAAATTATGAATTTGTTACAAATATATTCAATTGAGATTACCAAAGTGATTTTTCTTGGTCACTGGAAGTTTTCATTAGGTATTGAAAACATTTCAAACTAAGTTTCGATTCCACAAGGTTGAGGAAAACAATATAACTAAACAAAAATATATGATTCCGGGGTATGTAACAAATGAGAAGAGGGAAATACTGATGGAATATTTCTACAAGGTACCTCTGCTATATGAGTAAATACAATTTTAATTCTTAGATAATTTTAACTGTGTTCATGTAACCAGGAATAAACATAAAGGAAAAGCTTTTAAAAAACAAGCTTTAATTAAATGCACTGAAAAAATTTTTTCTTCAGATGTGTGACGTATGTTATTGTAGATCAAAGGAGTCTAAAATGCTTGAGAATGAGCTATTCAAATAATGAAAGGTATCCTGATCCAAACAGAAATGCTCCAATATTCGTGGAGGCATTAGCCAGGCAAGTAGTTGTTTTCTGATGGATCTTCGATCCACAATATACCTATTCTATAGGTTTATTGCAATGAGCATTCCTCTTTGAATCAGGTTACTTTTTATTATTTGTATAGCTCATTGTCAAGTATTGATGATGTCTTTAAAATATAGTCCTGGTCTCCAAAACCGTGAACTTTGGGTATTGCTTGTTCGAAAGGCTGAAATTGAGATGGCGTTGACAGTTTGACTGCATTTTAATTGAAGCTTACCTTTAGAAAATGTTGAATTCATTTTAATTCATATCTAAACCGTTTAGCAAAAAATGATCAACAACATTTTGTTTGACCTCTCATAAACTTGAAACTTATGAGAAATGTTATCTGGTATGTTTTTGAAAAAATAAATACTCACAGATTGTATACATATTGGAAAAACGAACGTGTATAACTTTTAATTCCAAATAGCTTTTCGAAAAACTGAAAACACACTTTTGATTGACAAACTTGTAAGAATGCTTGGACAGCTTCTGTAATTCCCAATAGTATGGAGTGACAGCTATATGAAATCATCATCAACTATGGGTAAAAAAGAGAAAAACTTATTCATTATGGTACAGAAAATAACAATCTTGCAACTCATGCCAGATATATATATATTTGTTCTGGGACATTTTCTTGGGTTTAATGTATTATTCCGGTACAATTGTATAGTTCCAGATCAGTGTAGACGGTTATTTTATGTTGCTGAATACACGGTATGAAAACGAGAAAATGTAGCGTAATTGAGTGATAGATAGATATATAGATAGATTAGATGATAGATATTACCTGTTTTACCATTGTAATATTCTATGTTTTACGTGCATATTCAATACCGATCTTTACAGTTTAGTCGTCAAAGACAAACTGTGAAGAAAATGAAGTCTTTGTGTATCCATATATATAGTTTTGTTTTTTGATGTTGTTGAAAAAACAATTTTGTTAGAATTGGAATATTGTCAAAAAATGTCAATACAATTTTTCGAAAGGAATTGATTTCATTAATCATTTGACTTGTTGTCTTATTCAATTGGGTTCTTCTTTGAGAGTATTCAAAACACCGGTTAGGTGTCTTTGAAGAATTATCATCTGGCGACCGTGACAGGACCTAAGTATAGATAATGGATAAATTGAAAAAGACGTTGGAAATCCATCGGAATTCCTTTAATCGATTATATGATGCTGTATTCAGTTTGTTGAATGAACAAGTCGTAGACCTAATTGATGTCCGAGGAAATATGTGCCTTCCAGAGCAGAAAATTGACATCATCACTGAATTGGATCGACAAATGTTGGAACATTTTTTGGCATCTGATAAAGACACGGACTCAATTGATACCGAGGCAGCTTTAGCTGATGAATACTGCACCAAATATCATAAGCTGAAGTTGAGAGTTGAATCGCTGACATGTCAAGACAATCATGGAAGTGTACGATCTGAGGCATTGAGTCAATCAAGAAGAAAAATGAAACTCCCCAAAATTGAGCTTAAGAAATTTGGAGGAGAAATAAAAGATTGGCTTCCGTTCTGGAGTCAGTTCGAACGAATCGACAGTGATTAGCAGATGGACACTGAAGATAAATTTCAATTCCTAATTCAGACAACCATCCCGAACTTCCAAAGCTCGACTCATCGTTGAAAGTTACCCGCCGACTGAAGTAAATTACCCAAAGGTCATAGAAGTTGGTTTTGAATAATCTCTCTAGTAAAAGTATGATGAGTTCTCTCTACGACAAAATTGAGTGCCAATTAAGAGCTCTCAAAACTCTGGATGTAAATACAGAAACATGTGCCGCAATGTTATATCCGTTGGTTGAATCCTGCCTGCCAGAAGAATTGATTAGAGTGTGGCAAAGAAGCAGTTATTATAATGATGAATCCCCACTCATCGATCGATTAGAAAAGCTGATGTTATTTCTGAAAAAAGAAGTCAATAGTGAAGAAAGGATTAACTTGGCTATTTGTGGTTTTGATATCAACAAGGAGAAAAAAGAGCACTCCTTTGAGAAAACTGTTTTACCATCAGCATGTGCATCAGTTGATCTGAAATCTGAGACGTGCATTTTCTGCCTCCAATCATATATATATATATATATATATATATATATATATATATATATATATATATATTTATATATATATATTAATATATATATTTATATATATATATATATATATATATATATGAAAGGGTAGTCTTTGCTGACTAGTTAGGATATAAATAGTTGATAGTGGGGAATGCAGCAATGTCAAAAAGAAAACTCTTGTAAGTTTGTCCAAGCTTTCGGAATTGATTTATTCCATCATCAGGGAACTACAATTATAAAATATTATACATATGACAACTTAGGTGAGATTGGATGACACGATGTTCATTACAAAATATTTATTGTCTTTTGATATTATGGTAATAAATAATGAGAAATTTAAAACGAATTGAACTAATGTTCGATAACCACACTTATATGTTACACATTATAAATAAACATGTTAAAATATCATCAACCATGTGGTTGGAATCAAAACTGACAGGTCAGAAATTAAATTCACATTTAGACAATTGTATGTGACATTGGCAATTGACATTGACGCATGTGAAGTAATATTTATGCCATCCAGGGTGCCAACTGAGACAGTGGTACCAACTGGTGTGGTTAGGATTTTCTTAAATAGAAAAATCGAATTAAACGGTTTTCTTCACATAAAGGATTCAATATAAAATTGAACCAGAAAATGGTAGATCTCTGGTTCAATTTTATATTGAATCCTTTATGTGAAGAAAACCGTTTAATTCGATTTTTCTATTCATTCCACTTCACATGGCACTTTTCTTTCATTTTCTTAAATGTTGGAAATGAGAATTATGATATATATATATATATATATATATATATAGCTGTGAGGAGAATAAAGTTCAATATTGGTTGAAAAGTTAAGTTTATAATGTAATTGTAGCAGAGTTTAGTCTAGTTGGGTTCATGTCTAGTGCCAGTAAATGAGCATAAATCTCACTTAAGTGATTGATATCAGTTTTTTTGTTGATGCAGTTATTCTCTTGAGATATGGAAGCCATTTCCAGAAAGACCCTTTTTGCCCAGTGGGACTCGCTTGCTAATACACTCACTGACCCAAAGTCCATGTGATGATCTTGTGTGTAAACATGAAGTGGTAACGCACATCTCTCTGGATATAGCCTGCTATCACTTTTGTGTGAGGTGATACGAGTGTTTAATGTTCTTGAAGTATGGCCAATATACTGTCTATCACAATCTTGACACGGAATACTATATATGATTTTTGACATTGACATTGATTTGACATTGACATTGATACTGACATACTATATATGATTTTTGAAATTGATTTGACTGGTGACTGGTGATATCTTCAACTTCAGAGAAAATTGACTTCAGTGTTAAAATAGTTTTGTTGGCGATTTTACAATTACTTACCGAGCAAAAATGTCTAGTGAGTTTGGGTGTAATCTCCTTGATATATGGAAGTGAGGTATAAACCGGTAGTGTAGGCTAGGTTCATTCACATTCATGAGTGGATTGATAATATTGTTTATTGATTCCAAACTGGAAGATGTGTTGTACATAATACTTTTCATTAATCTTGGAGGGTATGAATTATCTACAAAAAATGTATCTTTTTGTACATAATCCATACCCTCCAAGCCTAATCAAAAGTATTCTGTACAACACACCTTCTAGTTCAGAATCAATAAACAATATCATCAATCCACCCATAAATGTGAATGAACCTAATGGGTAGCATTTAGGTTCATTCACACTACCGGTTTATACCTCACTTCCATACATCGAGGAGATTACACCCAAACTCACAAGACTATTTTGCTTGGTAAGCAATTGTGAAATAGCCAACAAAACAATTTTGACACGAAAGTCAATTTTCTCTAAAGTTAAAGATAAGACACCAGTCACATCAATGTCAAAAATCATATATAGTATTCCGTGTCAAGATTGTGATAGACAGTATATTGGCCATACTTCAAGAACATTAAACAGTCGTATCACCTCACACAAAAGTGATAGCAGGCTATATCCAGAGAGATGTGCATTAGCACTTCATGTTAACACAAAGATCATCACATGGACTATGGGTCAGTGAGTGTATTAGCAAGCGAGTCCCACTGGGCAAAAAGGGTCTTTCTAGAAATGGCTTTCATATATCAAGAGGACAACTGCATCAACAGAAAAACTGATATTAATCACTCAAGTGAGATTTATGCTTATTTACTGGCACTAGACATGAACCCAAGTAGATCAAACTCCGCTACAATTACATTGTAAACTTAACTTTTTAACCAATATTGAACTTCATTCTCCTCACAGCTATATATATATATATTATAATTCTCATTTCCAACATTTAAGAAAATCCTAACCACACCAGTTGGCACCCTGGATGGCATAAATATTACTTGACATGCGTCAATGTCAATTGTCAATGTCACATACAATTGTCTAAATGTGAATTTAATTTCTGACCTGTCAGTTTTGATTCTAACCACATGGTTGATGATATTTTAACATTTTTATTCATAATGTGTTACATATAAGTGTGGTAATTCAACATTAGTTCAATTCGCTGTTTTAAATTTCTCATTATTCATTACCATAATGTCATAAGACAATAAATGTTTTGTAATGAACATCGTGTCATCCAATCTCACCTAAGTTGTAAGTATTATCAACTGTACTCAACGATAATCTCTCATATGTATAATATTTTATAATTGTAGTTCCCTGATGATGGAATAAATCAATTCCGAAAGCTTGGACATACTAACATGAGTTTTTTTTGACATTGCTGCATTCCCCACTATTAACTAGTTTATATATATATATATATATATATATATATTCATATATATATATATATATATATATATATATATATATATATATATATATATATATATATATATATATATTAATGGATTTGTAAGCTCATTTATTGTTATGATTTGATATGATAATTATTTTCGCTCCGCGTTGGAAGCCAATTGTAATGTTAGGTTGTTTTGTTAATTATTAACTTTATTATTATTATGATTACAAATATTTTCGCACTGCTTTGGGAAGCTAATTGTTAAGATATAACAATTGTTGTTAATTTTACCCACAAATATTTTCTCTACTTTCTTTGCCTTTATGTTGGGTACCAATTGTTCTGATATGATAATAGCTAATTGTTAATTTTGCCTTTCGTTGGGAGACAATTGTTATGTTATATCAATTACTAATTTTTCCAAATTGTTATGGAATAATAACGTTAATGTTTTCTCGCCACGTTGTGCCAATTGTTATTACCTTATTTGCCTTCATGTTGGTTGTCAATTGTAATGAAATAATGATTGTTATTTTGCCCTTACTTGGATGTCAATTTGTTATGATTGGGTGGAATATAATACTTTCTACTTATATTTATAAGTTTCGTAAATTTATTTCTTCCACCCAATACCATAACAATTTCATTGAATATGTGTGAAATTTTGATTATTTTCAGTCTTTGTACTTCCTTTTCTCACCACGACTAAACTCAGTTGGAACGCCTTCGTCTCAGGGGTCGGCACTGACAATAAAGCCACTGCCTGTCTTGATGTCATTCAAACAAGAAATTATCGAAAACAATTATTTCCTTTATTCAGGAAAACTTATATTAACCTGGCCTGCGATAGATAACTCATAGCTATGAGCAATTTACAAATTTTCATGGAATAATGAAAAATAGTGATGGATATTATAAATATAACCTCACTTTTTTCTTTTGAGTTGGAAGAATTCTTTTATAGTTCAATACCAAATTATATAAAGTTTTTCAGATATACGAGTTACTTTGTAAAGTGATTCTGTTTGTGATGGCAACTAAAAGAGTTTATACCCGGAGCTGGAATGTCGCTGATGCATTACCCGGCCATAATCTGGATTCCTGTTTCATCCACTCCTCTCAGGAACTCTCCATTGCAAAGGAACCATCCAAAATTCCCGAAATCAGCTTGGACAAGTTTTCATGTGGAGGACAAAAAAGGTAATCTTCTTTTATCCTTATTTATTTTGTGTCGAAATTATCCAGTGGTTGAATTGGTTCGTTTTGTGGGAAAAACTACCTTATCATTAGTGGAAATCCTCAATTTCTTTCCTCTCAAATTTTGTACGTGGCTTCTTTCTGAAATTTTTTTCAATCTATTCTCGCTCTGTTTTTTCTTCACCTGGATACTATTTCTGTTTTGTCTTTTTATTTGAATTTTCAAAATCGCGCACTTTCACTAATTTAGTGTTATTTGAGAAAACTTATCAACTAACATATTTTACATTTCTTATAAACTAAATACAATATTTGATCATAATTATCTTTGACAATTTCAAATCTTTTATCTCACCATCTCTGTTCCCTGATTGGCTATTGTCATCAAGAAGTTTCTTGTTCTCCCATTGGCTATTTTAGTTAGATGCAATTTCATATACTGTATGTTTCAACCTTATATTTTTTTTATCACATTTAATATAAAATAATTTTGTAAATCTAAACTTTTTGTTTTATTTCAAACTATCATGTGTTGTAATCATTTTTGAAAATGCAGGAAAATGATTGCATTATAGTATTTGTATGTATTTACCTATCAATGTTATACAAGGCTTCATAAAGGAAATATATTCTCAAAAAAATTTAAAAACAATATTTATTATTCTTGTGGATATTTTAAGAAATTATTTCTTTTTGACCTTTGAAATATATTACTGGTCCTTCCTAACATAACGATATATATATATATATATATATATATATATATATATATATATATATATATATATATATATATATATATATATATATATAGAATCAGCTCGTGAAAAACACAAAAACTATTGATATTCAAGATATTTTGAGGAAAGAGGAAAGAGGAGGAAATTTCCAATAAAAAAGTTACGACTCCCGGAATTCTATCTCCATTATTTATAATTTTTATTCAACGCCGAAAATAGGTCTCCGCGCGGCCGTTACGGTATGAGCGCAACACCGCTGGAGACAGTATATCACACCTTTTTTTTTATAGTATTAAATATCAATTTAAAAATTTGAAAATTTTTGTTAGTTCGAGTTCGTTTTTCGAAGCCTGTTTGAGGTTAACATAATAAATAACGTATTTTTGCTTCGGAAAAAGGCTAGTCATAAGTTTAGTGGGTTCGGATGGGGACGATGATGGTTTCCCTGTTTAGGGATTAAAATTCCCGGACAAAAAGGCGAATCCTTGTGCCGATCATAAAGGTTTGGAGAATATTCCAAGTCAACTTTGTTGGAATTATTAGGTATATAGGTGACGTCAATGTTAGAACCAATCCATTCGAAACCTCCATGAGAAAGAGGTTGAGTCATCGCGCAACCGTTGTGGTATTAATGTCAAAGTACATCAAATAACTGTCAGGTTTTGATGAATCATATGATGGCAGATATTTATTGTTGGCTTGAGCACGTCTCTTCGAGCAAACTTGACTGAGACCACTTCTTATACCATTTTCAATCATCATAAGCATATCATATCCACATCCGTTAAGAGTTCAAGTTCCTGTTTAGTGTGATATAACATACATTGCCAAGTATAACCAGGCAGTGTATATGAATGCGTAGGGTCCAAACCATATGTTTTATGGCTACTATTGCGGAATTTTTCAAAATCGTCGGCTAGGAGGAGAATATACATATACGAGTCCACGTATTCACCCAAAGTGGCACAATGGAATTCAGTCCACACTTCCAGGGCTCTTTCATATAGTTTTCGTGGGTATGGTTATTCGGTAAGATTATTATGGAAGTATTCAATAGAGGGGAGAGGCGTTTCATTGAATTTGTCAGAGGAATCAAAATAACTGTGAGGCAAAACAGCTTTTTTCGTAAGCAAATCAATTTTTCCATTGGAGACTTCTGGGAATTGTGCTCTTAAATTTGGAAATTCTGATGGATAGGATGATAATTTATCCAAACAGGAATACAGAAAATGGTGAGAATCGAAAAATTTTAATTTCTTTAATTTAATTCTGCCTTGGATTTCGGTTGGTATTTTTTCAATTATGAAATGGCTGTCATATCCGGACAAATTATGGAATGCTTCAGGAATAATTTTGCTATCATTCAGATTGATATTGCATGCTTCATGAGCAGCACCACGATAATTTGAAGAATTATTATTATTATTGGATGGAGAAATATGAAAATGGTCTCTAACTTTTTCATCACCTAGTGAAAACGGCTTCCCACAGATGTGACAGTGAGGTATTTGTTGGAAAGCAGTCTCTTGTTCAACTGTGATTTTCGAATCATATTGACAAAAGACCTTTTCATTTACGAAAAATACATTTCAAAACTTATATAGGTCGATTGTATTTCATATGAAACGTTGAATTGACTCAGAATGCTATCATATATTTTTTATTTCGAAAAGATATTGCGTTTGAAAGTGTACCCTTGACGTCACGTTCATCGGAAACACCCCCTTCCATAATCCACGTTCAGAAACACGCGTTACTGTTCTTGTCAAAAATATAGCTCACTGCTTGATACACACCATCAATATATAATAGACCTTTCCATTTAGGAAAAATAAATTCCAAAAGTTATATAGGTCGATTGTATTTCATATGAAACGTCCAATTGATATATTTTTTATTTCGGAAAGATATTGCGTTTGAAAGTGTACCCGTGACGTCACGTTCATCGAAAACTACCCCCTCCATAATCCACGTTGAGAAACACGCATTACTGTTCTTGTCAAAAATGCTTGATGTACACCATTAATATATAATTGGACTCTGTTTATTGATAGACTCATAAAAAAAATCCCATTTCAACAACGGTTTTCTTTATTTGAAACATTCAAAGTTTCTTTTGATGAAGAGCGATCATTGGCAACACCGCAAATATCAAAGACAGTTCCCATTCTCATGGAATAATATTGAGATTTGAGGTTAATGTTTATTTTTATTAACTTATTGATTTCTTAATGTCATAAACAATTTGGTGTGTTTATAATGAAACAAGGTTCGGAAAATTTGCCAAGGGTGGATTATGAGATAACTGACTCTTGTTATTCAACAAACATGAATTTTTTGGTTGCTGAAATGAAAAATGTGAAAACGAAACGGTAAGCAATTTGTGTTAGGTAGGTATATAGCAAAAATGAATATCGAGATCATATTTCAACTGACTGATTCGCATCAAAAAAGTAAATCAACACATGTTATCTTTTCACAGATCTACCAGTGACTGACAGTGGTGATAATGCTGTTGGCTACACATACAATTGAAACGACAAGAAAACGTCTGCAATGTGAAAGCAAAGCTCACACCGGAACATAAAATCCACATTTTTTTAAATAATTGTTTGGTGCAGGTAGACGAAGAAGCAATGTCCTAGAATGTCGGTGTTTAGACTGTCCGGCCTCTGAAGGTATGTGTATATTGAAAAAATGTTTTGACAATTCAGATGAGATCAAATATATTTGGTATTCATATAATATCAAGAACGCCCAAGGCCAATTTGAAGAATTTGTGAGTCAGGACAAGAATATTAGAACAAAAAAACTCTTGAAATTTCGGGAAGATGCATAAAATTTGTTTCTAAAACTGAATCGGAGAATATATGTTTCATACGATGCATTGTGTTTTCCAGGTGGATGTAAACTTGGACTGGCATTTCTAATGTGGCTCCATAGAAGAAGTGAAGAACCCTCTGTAACTTCACAGACATGCAACTGGAAACAATTAAAATTATCAACAATGGGGAAAGAGTATAAAATTATTGAATTGAAGGCTCTAATGAACAGATAAATTGCTGCATTGAGAAACAGGCAAGGGTAATTTCTGAATGAAGTGAAGAGTTTATCAGGAACTGGGGGAATATTTTAATTTTTCGAAAATAAACCATTTGAAAATCTAGCCAATTGGCCGATCGGCCCTCAATTTTCAAAACAAAAATTCTAATGGCACTGCAGATGAATTCATTGAGTTTATGACTGATTCGGCATGTGAAACGGCTGAATAAATAACGAGAAACCAGTCGAAATGTTCTACTTGATATGAGTTATGGTTTGGAAGAGTAACAGCTTCTAGGATATATGAAACCCCAAAATGTAAAACTGAGAAAGGAGTTCTGGCTGAAACAACTTCAGGAGCATCTAAACCCCTGTTAACTGACCCTGTGAAGAGAGGACTACTTTTGGAAGAACTGACTACAATGACTGGTTTACCATCATTTGAACCGATGGTGTAAGCATAAACTTTCATTAAGAGAATCCATCATTTTTACATTCATCAAATTATAAACAGATATTGTTGAAAGCTGGACTACAGGGTGTTATGAACTAACACACCACACCTGTAAAACCCGACTTTTTTCGTTAGATTGGAAAAACAGTATTGAGAGCATCGCCTATCTGAAGATGGTCGAACCTGAAACTATGTCTCTGGAACGGCTACAGGACAAATCTCATTTCTCGCAAATACTGGAACATGGGTTGTTTATCTAGGAAGTACTACCGTTCAGGAGGAATTTCGAAAGACAATAAATAACCAAAGAAATAATAAAAAGGCACTCATAAAATGTTAAGAATGTACATATATATTTAATAAAAATTGATACAATTATCTCAATCGTTCTATGGACGAATGATATGCAACAATATTCATACAACGAAACGAGTGTAGCTTATTGGCAGATGATTTTGCAGTTGGCTACACAATAGAAATGATTTAACTAAATGAACAATCTTGAAATCAATTGCCACAAACGGCTAGAAGTGATTCTCTTTTGAGATCTTTGTAATCTTGAAACTATGGGATACTTTTTCATACACATGCACATAAGAAAATGGTTGGGCTTGCCATAAACATAAATATAGAAAAACTTACATATCTTCCCCTGTTTCACACTTATTCACTAGAGTAGGTTTTTACACGACAATTAGTCTTAAATTTATTACTATGTCGGTTAGTTCCGCGTCAATTGGTTATTTTATTTTATTCGCCCGGTATATTCGTATAGCGCTATATGGCTAGGGATCTTCTAAGAGATCGTGAACTATGGAATTGCGGACTCCCGTTGTATTATCTCTGTTCTGGAAGCGTTGACAAAAATAGATAATTTGTGGAAAACTATACTATTCACTTGTGTTTTTACTTGGAGCTTCAATACTGGATTTGAATTGGCTGAGTTTAATGTTTCTGAAGTTCACTACACTGATTGGGAAACTCTCATTATTATTTTACGATACTGTAATTCGACTGACTTTTTAACCTCACTTTTGAGAATGACATGTTCTCTGGTTCACTGTTGAACATCGAATTCTGTTATCATGATATCCTCTCGCGCTTTTATAAGATCTTCAGCACGGTAGCCAGTAGGCGGGATTTATTTAATGACACTATTATTTTTTTCCGTTAATTGGTTGGTTTGGGCCGATATGGATGCGGCTCGTAGAAAATGATAATGGCCTTGTTTGTCTGATATATTCATGAATGGATCGTGGTTCTTATCTATGATATTAATGGATAAACTTTTAATGAATGACAGGTATTTATGATGGTCTGGCTGAGTTTTCGCTGAAATAATGACCAAAAGGGTTTTTATTTGTTCTCAGAGTGTCAATCTCCGTTGAATTACGAGTTTGTTTACTTCAATTTAATAATGCGGGATGGTGATGCTCGCGTTATCGCGATGGTTTTTAATTGCTTTTCGGGGAACGATATATGTTTTTCAACTGCCCTGTGTTTATCGACGTTGGACGGGTGATTAATTTATGACTATGTTATTCGGTTGTTATTGAAATTGATTTGCTTATCTGGCTGTGAATCTAACAAGTAGCAATCAATAATCTTTGTTTACCCTCCTAGATGAGTTATTTATGCATCCGGTATACAAGTGTTACTTCTTGATGAATATTTTTAAGTGCATTTTAATTGTCTTCCAATAACAACGTATGGTTTAACGAGCGTATGCTTATCAGCTGTATCAGTCTAGCATGTGGACCCTATTGACCTTTTCTGTTTATCAAGTTTTCATTTAAGAATATTACGTTGTTTGGTAGCGAAGAAAGTTTTTCTGTGATTACATGGCTTGACATTCGATCCAACCTCTACAAAAAAGCTTTGACAAACTCAAATCTTTTTTCAAATGACATCTCTTTCACCAACAATGAGACAAAAATGTTTTAACTTTCTGGAGTGTAATCCTATTCTAGCGACAAATTTTATAAGTCTTACTTTGACAATTACAATAGACTACTGTTTTACATCTTCTAGAGGATAATTATAATCTATCACCAAATTTATTATCCTCACTTCTCAGTACTTAATTCTAATTTTCCTAAAAATAACATGCAAATAAACATGCAAACACACAATAAAGTCTCTTTCTTCTATGGGGTAATTTCCATACTGCAAGGGTATGTACTCGCCTTCTTCAACGAGGGGATTTCCTTACTTCTATTCCGGTGGGCATCAATTCACTTCTATCCGGTGAATCCTCTGGGAATTTTTCCTGCTACGCCGCTGGGGGCTAAGGGTACGTATCGGCGGTACGGGGTGATTTGTTCCTTATCTATCCTCTCTAGACATCTGGCTTTCGAAATTAAGGTCTTTCATACGGTTCCGAGTCAGTGATCCTTGATAATTAGTCTGTATCGAACCGGGACAGATAACGCTCGCCTGTGTTTTCTGGTTATGCAACAAGTGCAGTGGCATATGGTCGGGAATGGTATTCGGTTTCAGTGGTCAAACGGTGGTAATTCATTCGTTTGAAAAATCTTCGTTCCTGGGACTCCTATTTGTGCGGTATCAATAATACAGGTGATGTGTTTTGTGAATAGTGTCTACTGAATTTTGTGCAGAGTGACTGAACTCAAACCATAACGTGAATTCGCAATGCTCTGGAATCTGCTGGTCCCATAATTTCGCCTCGCACGACGGATTGTCCACTGCTTTCCTTCCAGAGATACTCTTGGGTTGAGACAATTACAGTTTCACGATGTTCCTATCAAAACCTTCCATATATGCGCGGTTAGTATATTTTTATCATTATTTTCACTTAAGTACTGTATATTTTTAACCGTCGCGATGTTCTAGTGTGAATATTCTGCAAATCCGGATACACATTTTCCGAAATCGTGATTATCTTATTTATCTTCATTATGTAACTCGGCGATTCGATATTTTATAACTGTTTCTATTTGCATAAGTTTCATAACATATCGTGTTTTGTTTTTTTTTATAGCCTGTAATCTGTACAGTGTTTTATTTTAGTTCTGTCGACCTTTCTTAATTTTTTCTATGACCTGTAATGAATTATATCCGTCTCAAAATAGCTTTGCTTGAATTTTTCCAGGGAATTTACTGTCATTATTTTACATCAAAACACTTGATAAAATTGTCCTTGTTCGCGTTTCACGTTTTCAGTTGATTCCCTTATATATTTCTTTTCAGTTTGTTCCCGTACTGATGCAATTAATTTAATTCCGTTTTTCATTAAAGTATCGATGGATTTCGTATTTTTATTCATTCCAATTTTTACAAGTTCATCGTAGCTATAAACATGCTTTGGCAAGTTAACCTTCAGGGATTTTTCAATTTTTCTTCGTCGTTTTGCAGTCTCCTTAAACTATAATAATTACATACTAATATATACGTTCCCACATTTCTGGTGCATACTAAAAATTTTCTTGTTTAATGATATCTAACTGTTTTAACCAAAAAATTTCCACGGTTTTTTTTTCTTGAACAGTGCCGCGTGTCATGGGTTTTGTAAAGGGGAATTCATTTTCAGGAATGCTTTCTTCATTTTCTTTGGACATTTCACTTGGCTGACATTTTTCTATATTTTCGGCATTAACTACTGGTAATTCATCTGGCATATTTTCTTTAGTTTGTACTAAAACTCGATCTGATTTCACCTCGTTTTCTTGTGTCGCTTGTCGACTGATTTCATTCATATCCATATTCATATTCGTTTTGTGTCGATTTGTGGGTATTATTTGACTTTTGGTTTTTTCCACTGGTTGGAGTTAAAAATTAACGTGCGATGTCTTTTTTAAATTAGATTTTCCTTTCTGTCTGGCGAAGGTTCTAATTCTTTCCACTTCAGAATCTTCTACTATACTTCGTTTTCTCGGGGCTAAAAATCCATTTTCTGCAATACTCAGTAATTCCGTATCTTCGGAGTTCACTATACTTTTTGCTTGAACTTTACATATATTCAAAAATCTGGGCGGCAAAAATTTGTCCTGAGACAAGTAATTTTCATCCTTGTGATTTCCAACTGTAGAAAAAGTCTTATCTTTGGCGACTGTCATTCCTAGGTGCTTGGCAGATTCCAACTTCCTGGTGGATAGAGCATCTCCCTTGGGTGATTCATATCTATCAACTAGACTATCTTCCAATGAGTTACTATTTTCTACATCGATCATCTTCCCTCGATTCCTTGATACATTAACTGTTGCAATTTCCGTTCTCCCTGAATATGTCTTACTACCTCCTGGAGTATTTTCATTCCTCAACAGTTTTCATACCAACTTTTTCCATTTTCTGGCTATAATTTTCTTCATTCTCGCTGTAGTGCTGCATGGGCAATGTCCGTTACATCTCTGTTCCTTCAGGCAGGAAATGCTCGTACCTATACGTATGCATTCCCACTTGTCGACTGTCAGTGTGACTATCTGTCCCCAATGTACAGGGGTCGGTGTTTCCATTTTCCATACGTGGCACTTTGTACATTCATTTCTTCTCTCTTGTCCTGAGATAAAGTCACCATTAAATTCTCATCTCGTTGTTGCTTGTTTCTGCTTTTCGCTTCTTCCAGACGATTTTCCATAGCCTTCAAAACTGTTTTTCGAAACCTGAGTGTCAAATTAAATCACCGGTCCCTGATATCTCTATTTGATCCGAAGTTGTACGTCTCTGTTCATGGCATGAAACTCTGTTTAGTAATACTTCGTGATTGATTTAGGGCCCTCCCCTTGAATTCTAGTTTTTCTACAAGAATTCATCCAATCGCTCATCATGATAGTGACATCTCTTAATCGTTTTTCTACCTCTTCAAATCTATTTTGCAACTCTCTCTGTTCGTCATCCCGATTCGTTTGGTAATGTGTTGGATTTTCTTTTTCAACTCGATAGTTTCCCTAATAAATACATTTGATTTTTTGCTCCAATCAATTTGCACGTTATAGTTTCGTAAAACTCTAATCCCAGTGTTATTTCAGTACTACGGTGATCATTTTCAACGATTAGGAATTCATGTTCAAAATTTTTCCTTCCTTTACTTTTATTGGTAATATAACCGAGCCAATATGATGAATGAAATTTCCTTGTCCATTTCTGAGGTAATACGGCAAATCATAATCAATTTCATACCTCTAACAATATTATTATGAGCCACTGACACTTGGGCCTCTCATTCATGGATATATTCCTCAAAATTCCTGCTACTTCTAAATTAATTACATTTTCTTTGTTCATCGTCGGTTAGTATAATTTCTCCTTGCCTCTCACTATCTAAATAGTCGTTTCTGCAGCCTTCATCTGAGGCTTGTTGAAAGCTGCCACCCATTAAATTCCGGTATATTTCTTTCCATACTTTTTTCCATTTTCTGTCAGTTCCATAACTATTTCCTGTTTGCTTTCTATAATTTATTCTCCAAAATGCCCTCGTTCATTCCTTGCTTCTATGAGATCGAAATCTATTTTCTTTTCGAATTGTTAGAAAATTTTTTCTATTTTATTCATTTTTCCATATTTTTGGAATCGTTTTTCCATTAGCGTGGTTGGAAAACCATTTTCTTGAATCATTTAATTTTTATTTTGAAAAATATTCCTATTTGGACATCTATATGACATATGTCCGAATTCTTGAATGTTAGGCATACGCAATTTTTCATATAACAATCTCCTGCTGTGGACCTTTTTGTTACAATGTGTGCACAATATTATATTCGCATTGAAAGTTCAAAAAATTTCTATTCGGTGTACTCGTAATTTGCTCAAGTAATTCTTTCTCCTTCTGCTAATTTGATGGCTTCTTCTGAACTGACAGGACTTTCAGATAAAACTTTTTTTCTAACAGGATCTAAAACCCCATCGCAAATTGAACCAGAATATCCTGCTCTGAATTTTTGCTCTATTACATTGTCAATTCTATTATTTCCTGTGGGGTGCCTTATCTTTGCTGCACATATTTTTATTCTTATGAAAAAATTCCTAACTGATTCATTCTGTTTTCTGATAACAATTCAAAAATTCTTTTTGTTCTTCTCCAGGTGATTTCAATTTGCTAAACTGCTTCAATAATTCCTTTTAATTAATTCGCCAGTTGTCGGTATTTTGTAAACTATCTTCTGCTTCAATAAATAATCTAGCTTATTCCTTCAATTTTAATCTAACTATGGAACTTTATTTGACTGTCTGTCCATCTTGCTACAGCTGCCAAATTCTCAATTTCACGAATAAAATCTTTGATTTTGCTGTACCATTATAAAAGGTATATTATCAAAGTGATAGGGATTGACGGTTCATATATAACCCTCCACAGCACTGTTGTCTGAGTTTCCATGATTTAATTATTTCAATAAAAAATCTCCATGATTGAAAGAAAAAATTTCAATTGCCTTTTCGAATACTTCCTGAGTTTTTTAATCGGTATGAACGCTATATATATTTATTTTCCCAAAAACGTGTTTGCAAAATAACAACGATATTATACTAAACTATTTTCACAATTTTTCTACTTATTCACTTCTGTTCAGTTCAGTCTTTTTCCCACTGACAATTATTTGTAAAAAAAAAAATTTATTAAAAAAAAAATTTTAAAATTCAATTTTTGTTTGACACTTTTTTTTTTCTGTGGAAAAATATCATATATGCGTTAATGTACTTCCTTTAATTATTACCCTCGACCTGACAACCAATGTTAAAGGCTGGTTACTACAGGGTGTTATGAACTAACACACCACACCTGTAAAACCCGACTTTTTCGTTAGATTGGAAAAAAGTATTGAAAGCATCGACTATCTGAAGATGGTCGAACCTGAAACTATTCTCTGGAGGGCTACAGGACAAATCTCATTTCACTCAAATACTGGAACATGGGTTGTTTATCTAGGGAAGAACTACCGTTCAGGAGAAATTTCGAAAGACAATAAATAACCAAAGAAATAATAAAAAGGCACTCATAAAA
The DNA here is from genome assembly GCA_018342105.1 of Gonioctena quinquepunctata. Classification (NCBI taxonomy): domain Eukaryota; kingdom Metazoa; phylum Arthropoda; class Insecta; order Coleoptera; family Chrysomelidae; genus Gonioctena; species Gonioctena quinquepunctata. The sequence continues at coordinate 125,887 of JAFIRS010003484.1, forward strand.
TGTTAAGAATGTACAAATATATTTAATGAAAATTGATACAATTATCCAATTTCATGGACGAATGATATCAAAAAACTCCAAAGGTGTATTATTAATGATTTTGCATTGGCAACAATAGAAAAAATTTTTTCTAAATAAAATTTGAAATAATTCCCCAAACACAGAAGTGATTTTTAGTCTTTTAATCTTAAAACTATGGAACTTTTCCTCAATGCAATAAAAAAGGTTGGGCTTGCCCAAAAAAAAAAAAAAAAATTTTTTCCCCCTTTTCCCTTTTTACTGGTGGTTTTAACCAATTAGCTTAAATTTTCATGGATTTTGGTAATTGGTTTTTTTTATCTATTCGCCCGGATTTTTTTAGGCAACCTTTTGTCTAAAGGAAAAGGGGGCCCCTTTTTTATTATTCTGTTTGGGGCAAAAAAAATAAATTTTTGGAAAACTAAAAATTCCCCTTTTTTTTGGGGTTCAATCTGGATTTGAAGGGATTTTTTTTTTTAAAATTACCAATTATTGGGAAACTCTTATTTTTTGTCGATACCGTTTGATACTTTTAACCCACTTTAAATGAATTTTTCTTTCCCTTTCTCAATTTTTATGGGTTCCCCGGTTTTTAAATCTTCCCTGCCTGGGGGGTTTTTCAATGACACGTTTTCTTTTAATTTTTTTCCAATCGGGGGTCAAAAAATAAGGTTTTTTTGAAATTATAAAAATTTTCTTTCTTATAAATTAAATTTTAATAATGACAATTTAATTTCTTTTTCCGAAAAAACCCAAAAGGGTTTTTGTTTCCCCCAGAGTGTCAACCCCTTTTTAATTTTTTTTTCCAAATTTAATAATGGGATTCCCTTACCATGGTTTTAATTTTTTGGGAAATATATGTTTTCCCCCTTGTTTACGACTTGGGGTAAAAATTTTAACCTTTTTCTTGTTTTTGAAACGGGTTTTATTCGTTTAAAAACAATAATAATTTTGTTTACCCCCCTAGATATTTATTTAGATCCTAAAAGGGTTCTTTAAAATTTTCATATTTTAATTTTTACAATAAAGGGTTTTTAAGAGCAGTTATCACTTTTAGTTAATGGGAATTGACCTTTTTTTTTTGTTTTCATTTTTAAAATATTCTTTTTGGGTAAGAATTTTTTGGTTCATGGGACAAATGTTTCCTTGTTTTTAAAAAGAAGCCATATAAATTTACCAGTCATATTTTAAAAGGAAAAAAAAACCCGGAACTATGGAGAGATATCAGAAAAAAATTAAAAAGTTTCCCCTTTTTAAATTCAGGGAGTTTTGAGTCCCGTGAAAATGTTGCAGAGTTTTTTTTTTAATTAGAACTTTTTCAAAAAAAAAGGGTATTAAAAAAAACCAACCTGGTGGTTCAATATAAGTAATTTTAGGTGAAAGTTCTAAAGGAAATATTTAGCAAAATGGAATAAATAAAGGGGGTTTTAAAGATCACTTAATGAAAACAAAGGTTCTTAACCAGTCAAGTGTGGCATGGGTATTCGTTTTTTTAAAGGATGAACAAATTAAATGCTCAGAAATAAAACTTTGGTTTTGGAAAACCCAAACCATATTTTTGTCCAAATTGAAAATTTTAGATGTTTTTTAATTTATCAAAAATATTTGGATGAAAATTTTTCCGAAAACCGAATTGTTTTAAAATTTTATTTTTTTTGGAATTTGATTAAAAATTTGTTTCGTTATTTTTTATTGGGGATTTAAAAAGGGTGAATTATTTCCTTGCTCAAAATTAAAAAAAAAACTTTAAAGGGGAAAGGGAATACTCCCCTATGAAAGCATATTCACAAATCATTTTGGGGGAAAATTTTTTTGGAAATCCCTTAGTTTTTAAGTCAAGCATGAAACTGGTATTTGAGCTCTTCTTTTAATGGGACTACTGTTAGTTTTCAAGTTAAAATAAAAAAGGGATTTGAGGTCTTTGTTACAAAAAGAAGAAATATTTTTTCTGTGTATTTGGGGAAAAACCCGAAGGGGAAATGGGGGTTGGCAGTCAGTATGAGGGTTCCGTTAGTTTTTAGGTTAGGGGCATGAAAATTAGTATCTGAGGCCTTTACAAATAAAGTAATATATGTTTTAGTGTTTTTAGAAATTTAACCCCCGAAGAAAAATTTTTCTGGGGGGTTTCCGTTAGTTTTGAGGGTCATAAAAATTTATATTTGAGGTCTTTGTTACAGATAAAGGGATATGTGTTTCAGTGTTTTAAAATTTATCCCCGGGGCAAATGGGGATTTTTATGGGGTTTTGGTTAGTTTTGAATTACCATAAAATTGGGGTTTTGCCCCTATTACAAATGGAGAAATTGGGTTTAACCTAACTTGAAAATTTGTCCCTAAAGGGTTGAAAAGGGGGGGTGAATTTGTAATATTTGTCACAGAAAATTACCTTTGCTGTAAAATCAATTATGGCACCCCAACGAGAGAACGGTATAATGGGAAACGGGGAAACCACAGGAATTAAATATATATATATATATATATATATATATATATATATATATATATATATATATATATATATATATATATATATATATATTTTTGAGAGAATAAGAGAAAATTTTTAGAAACCAAGAGAGACCACCATCCGCCTAAGCCTGTTTTTATGGTTTCCCAATCATCAGGACGACTAATTTTTATCAGATATCTCGTAGTGCTAATACCTATCGGCAAGTACAAAATGTGAAAAGAATCAAATTATCTATAATCGGTGCGGTGAAGCTCAGACCTGTTATCGTGGAATTTTAATGACACGAAATTTCGTGCACATTAATAGGTCAACAACAGATGTCAGCATAGGCCAATCCACGACACCAATAGTCGTAATTCTAGTGCGTTCTGAGTAACGCAAAACAAATAACGAGAATGAGGAGAAATCTGTTACGAATCCAAGAGAGCCCACCATCCGCCTAAACCCCTTTTTAGGGTTTTCCCCCAATAATCGGGAAGCTTCACCGCAAGATTATAGGTCCCCTATCTGAATTTGATGCTTTTCTTATATATATATATATATATTTTTATATTTTTTATTATATATATATATATATATATATATATATATATTATATATATATATATATATAAATATTTCATAAATTTTTTACATTTCACCCTTGTATCGTTTTTTTTATATTTTAGGGGCCTGAAGATGGCAAAATACTTTCTAAAATGCTTTTCCCCAGAAATTTTTTTACTGGGGAGAGGATTTTAGTTTTTCTACTAATCAAAGAACTCCAAGACAGGGACTACCATTTTTTTTGTTTCATGTTAGTCTAGCATCGACAGTTTACACGGAATGGATCAAACAAGGATGAATTCTTCAAAATGAGGGGGGGATATAAGCCTTTTGGGGGTCTTTTTCTGGGGGGATTCGCCAAATTTTTTTTTATCAGTAATGTAAAAGGGATTATTTATTGCATTCCAATATATGTTCTGAATATTACGTATTGATATTTAATTTTTTTTTAACAAATTTAGGTAGATATCGATTTTGGGGATTTATCATCAATGTTTGAATATTATTGAAACCCCGATACCCTACCGCCCTTTAAAAAGGATGCACTACTTAAATTTTCTCCAGCTAAGTTTTGGGGAAGGGGCGATGATCAAACAGAATAAGGTTGAGAAGCCCCCCCGGGCAAGTTTTCAGTAACTGTTTGATTACCGACAGTTAACACGGGGGTTTTTTTTTTTATTTCAGTGGCCATTGACGATGAGTAACTCTAGGTAGGGATTTTTTTTGATAGGATCGTTATTTTAATTAGAAAAACCCTAAAAAAAAACTTTTCATTATGATAACCTTGAATTTTCATTTTAATTTTTTAAGAAAAAGGCAAAAAACAACACTTCCTTTAAAGGCAGTAGGTCATCCACTGCTTTTAATTTTTTCCAGTTATTGGGAAAAAACCCTGACCCTTTTCCGAATTGCTGGCAGAATTGTAAAATGACGAGGATGCTGTGCTTGAAGAAAAGGGTTTTTCCTCCAGAAAATGCTAACAAAGGGAAGAAGATTAGGGATGATAAGTCGTTAACGAAAATTTACCTGGAGCAAAAACCAGAGAAATTGAAGTTAAAAAATGCCACAGAATTAGAAGAAGAATTTGGGGAGGATGGATAGGACGACGACAAACCTCTATCAACTTTCGTAAAAGAAGCCCAAAAAAAGTAAAAGAATTTCACTACGAAAACAAGTTTTGTCGTGACGGATTTTGCAGATTGGGAAGTTCCATCATCGCCGATCAACATTTCATTTGCATTTTCGATTTTTCGAAAAGAAGTGATAGATCTGATTGTATTTTTCACGAATGGGGATATTACTCCAGATGAATTTTTGTTTCATTGAGTTTTTTTTTGGTTACGTGTCTTCACCACAAAAAAAAGATGTATTGGCAAAATAGGGATACCAAAACAAATTAGTATGGAAGCATAGGGAAAATTTCAATATTTGAGTAATATTCAGGGAACGCTAATAACAACCAGATAAGGGAGAAAAATTAAACGAGACCTTTACTATATCCCAACAAAATTTTTTGATTTTGTCCACCCAAAAAAACCACAGCATAGATGAGCTTGTTTCCCATTTTGGGGTCGTCACAGTTTAAACAGTTCATTAGAAACAAACCAATTCATTGGGGATACAAATTTTGATTTGTTTGGGGGTTGGGATATATCGTTCATTTTGACCCACCAAGGATCTTCACTACCGCCTGATAGATAAAACCTCTGGGACTTGGAGCATCTGTAGTTCTAAAATATGCAGATATTCTGAAAAAAAAAGCCTTAGACCCTTCCATTTATATTGTGACAACTCATTCAGCTCCTCTCTTTCAAAGAATTGAAACTTTGAAAATGAAAGTACAGGTACGATCAGGGGAAAATCGAGTTCCAAAGTCTCCTTTCACCCCTGGGAAAAATTTGTGAAAAAAAAAGGAAATTTTTTTTAGTACTTTTGGCTGAAAGGGGTATCTGTAAATGGAATGACAATAGGTTGTGAGGTAGTTTTAACGCTCTCAAAGTTTTTTCCAAAAAAGGAAACGCTTCTCACACCCAAAAAAAAAACCGGTGATCAACCGAGACAATAAAACCCAAAGAAAATATGGAGGTGGGATCTTGGTGACCAAAAATGAATAAATCAAAAAGGGGAAAAAAATTTTTATTTTCCGTTGTTTGCTCACGCATAAATGGTGTTTTTTGGAACTGCAATTAGATAATGGGGGAAAGTGGGAAAAATTAGAGTTCCGAAGATCTATAGCTCCAGCACTGGAAAACCCCAAAAAAAATACAAAAAAGGGGGCCCAAAAACCCCCTAGAAATTCTCATGAGTTTTCTGTTATGACAGAAAGACCACCCAGTTCTGTAAATGGAAATTGCGAAAAATTTTGTATGCCACAAAAAAAACTAACCATTTTTTTGAAAGTGTAATGTTTTTACATCCAAAAAGGGTTGTTTTTTAATAATCCAAATTTTAAATTTTTAAATTTTTTTCATTGTATCTTAAAAATTAAATAAAAAAAAATGTTTATTAACTTTAATTTCATTTCATGGGGGGAAAAGACCACCGTCCTTTTTTAAAAATACATTGTCTAGGGGCGTCGTGACCTTTTTTAAATTTTTTAATATTTTTAGATTCTATCCCTTCATGAAACAAAAAAAAACAAGAAAACTTTGAATTTTCGAAAAAAAGTTTTGAGCTGTAGGGTTAACCAAATATTACTTATTGTATTGATATTTTCATCTAACCTTTTTAACTAGATTTATGATGTAGATATTCTTGGAAAAATCAAATTAAAAAGGTTTTCTTCACATAAAAGATTCAATATAAATTGAACCAG